>PVJH01004336.1:0-19770 GCA_004026705.1 Nesogale talazaci
ATTGCCATAGGCTTAGGGGGAAGTGGGCCATTATCCTAATAATAGGGGAGTTAGCTCAAAATAGGCAATACAAAAGGCCTTAAATGACTGGGACTTCCATAACAAATGCTGGTAGATGGTCTGGGTAATCTTTGGAGCTTAATAATTGCAGAGAAGTTCTGTCTTTACCCAACAGACACTATACTTTCTTTCTTTTTTTTTGATGTCACTGCCCTCTGGTGGGAGTGGGAGACCCAGCCTTGCTCCTGGAGAGCTGCTGCTGGATTTGAACCACCAAGGCAGTGAGCTGCAGTCCTGCACTCAACCACTGCGCCACCAGAGCACAGCCCAGACATTATATTTTCTAGCAGTCAGGCATCATCTACTTTCTTCACCATACTTGTTGTGCACTTATTTTGTCTTCAGCAATCATGTCAGAAAGTGTGTGCCATTATAGAATGTCAGGTTATTAGAATAGTGTGGCAGTCATGTGTTTATGTTAATGTTATGATTGAAATGTAGGGGTGGAGTTTAGCCTGTTAATCAGGAGATAGCCATTGAGTAGCCAGTGAGGCCTCTATGTGGGCATGGCTTTCTCCTGAGACTTCTGGGAAATCTCACGATATTTCCTCTCGTGAAGATGAGAAGCTATCTCCCCAGTTGTTGGGAGTTAGTCTCAGAGGCAATGAGTCACAGAAAAGATAAGAATCTGGAGGAGCTGACGGAGAGACCACACGACTTTGCCCTGATGGAGCCAGACCTCTGAAGCTGGAGTAGCATTCTGTTTACGGACCCTGAGGCCTGGAAGCGCAGCGCCATGAGGAGACCCCTGCCAGCACCAGAATTCTGCATCCCCTAACCTGTGACTTTGTGAGTCAGAAGGACACTTTGTAGACTGATTTTGGGCATATGGGTTAATATCAGACTTATGACTTTGTACTGGACTGGATTGGGATGCCTTCTAAGTGTCACATTCCTTTTGTATATAAACCCTTTCCTTATTTCCATATATGTGTCTTTGAAATTTGTTCCTCTAGTCTACCTGGATTAACACAAATAGTTTTTGCATTGAGGGAGGGCCTGAGTAAAAGCCCAAGGTCCATTTGCTACCTTAATACTCAACATATTAATATATGTACATACAAATATATTCACATGACTTTATATGAATATATTTGCATATGTACTGCCTATATTTATAGCTCTATAAATGCCTTTGACTGCTAATTGTTTCCTTTTATTTTCCTCCTGTCCCACTTTCATATTTGACCTTTTGTTTCTCTATAGTTCCTCTAGGCTATATTGCACGTGTTCAACCCCCACCAGACATTCTACACTCTCCTCACTATGTATTTTAGATCTCATGCTGTTCCCTTGACCCAGAGTTTGTTGGCTCCCCCTACCTTTTTCCTCCCTCTTCCTCTACATGTCCCCATGGAACCACTGGTCTTATTGTTTTCTCCCCAGGATTGTTTATCTTGTCTATCTTATGTAGATAATAAGGGGGAAAAAAGGAAAGAAAGAATGAAAAGAAAGCCTGTAAATAGTTCCAGCCCTGTCTGATGACTCTTATGAATGTTTTCTGATAGGGCCTGATGATATGTCAATCCCTGCCCCTCTCACCCCACCCTGCCTCCCTGAGTCAAAAATCTAGTTTCCAGATTTTTAGGGAATTTCTTTGCTTTGTTGCACTGATGTTTCACTCTGGGTGTGTGTGTGTTAGGAGGAAGGGGGGGCAAGTTGCAGAGGTGTGGGTTAGGGATGAGGTCAGACTGGGTACTAATATTAAAATGTGTCTCCAGTGCTGTTCCCTAGAGAAACATAGACATGTGTATAGGAATGCCCATGTGTATATGAAAGAGCTTATATACAATAGCAGTTGAATATTGAGAAAACATCCCAGTCCTGATCCAGTCCATAAGCCCATATTTCTGATACCAATCTATAAATCCATCTTCAGATTCAGGAAACATGTGCAATGGTGCTGAATGCAAGATGATTATAGGCCAATGAGTGGAAAGTCTTATGGATCCAGTGATGGTATAAGAATCTCAGCACTGGCAGGGATCTCCACATGGCTTCTCTAGCTCTGAGGATCTGGAGGTCATCAACTTGTACCCATGTGGCTTATCAAATGCAATGTCTCCCAGAGAGTGAGTTTGTGCCCTGCTCCAGTGAGTTATCTCCTTAGTGCCTCCCAATGAGGTAATGAAGCTACTGCGATTTTGACAGGCTAAACTCCACCCCATTCACTCTGTATCCTCTCAAAATGACAACAACTTATATAACTACCAAGTCCGTGAAGGTCTATCATATATTATAGTGGGGCAGGCCCTATGGTTCTATCAATGCATTAGCTGCCCTTTAGTCTTGGTATGCCAGGATACAGTCCCCCCGCCACCCTCACCCCTCAGTTTTCCCCTGTGTAGTCTGGGCAGACCCGCTACTCTCCTCAGATTGTATTTTCAGTGCCATCCTCTGTAGTGAATTTTCTCAGGAGGAAGTCAACTTAGGAGGGATTGGGGCAGGCCCTCAGATATCTCTTCTTTCTCTACTTCATGCCATGTGTTGCCCTCAAGGTTTGGTACATCAATTTAAAGTAGAGTCCCTCTCTCCCTTTCCTGTGTAGACATAGACCATACCCTCCCTAAGGGTGGGTTAGTGCCATGTTCTCCTTAAACCCACATCCAATTTTATTTTTCTTTTAGTGGGCTACCATACATATTCCTGGGTTGCAGCTAATCCCTGCCAGAAAGCCTGGATCTCACCCCAGCAATTTACTAATTTAGTGACTTTTCCCTGATGTCCTCTGTGCTCTTTAAACATACCTCAGTGGACTCATGTTATACTTGGCTATTGTGCTTGGCTTACTTAGATTTAAAAAATGCCCTCCAATTCTTCCCATGCAACAATGTGCACCATGTATTCATTACTGTCTTTTAGAGATGTATAGTAATCTACTGAATGTATGTACCACATTTTAGTCCATGCTTCCATCGATGGAAATTTATGCTGTTTCCAATTCTTGTGATTGGGAATTTCACCACAATAAACACTGAAATGCAGATGTGTGGCCATGGCCAGTTGCTTACCTCTTCTGGGTATATGCCCAGTAGGGGGATATCTGAATAATATGGTAGCTCAATTTCTATTTGTTTTAGGTATCACCAAATTGATTTCCAAAATGTCTGCACAGACCTACAAGACCACCAGAAGTGGTTGAAAATTACTATCTTACCACACCCCTTCCAGCACTTGTTGCTTTCTGATTTTTGGAATTGAACTATTTTGAGGATATTAAACAGTTCTTCATTGTTGTTGTAATTTACATTTCCCTTATGGTTAATGATCAGGAACATTTTCTATGTTTATTGGCCAATTTCCACCCTCGTGAAACTTCTTTATAAGTCTTTTGCCCACCTCCTCAATGAGCTGTGTGGTTTTTTGCATATTGTAGATGAACAGAACGTTATATATTTTAGTAATAAGGACTTTTGCTGATGTGTCATTGCTAGAGATGTTTTTCAGTCTGTCAGCTCATATTTTACTTTTTTAGCAAAGTTTTCTGCTATCCACAGCTACTTTATCTACAATATATCCCACTTGTCAATTTGTGCCTCCTCTGTATTTATGTCCTTCCTTATTTCTGATGGCTTATGTATTCCCAATGCCAAAATTCTCGTTTGTCCCAATTTCCTCATTATTGGCCCTAATATTTAGAGGTTTTACCTCAAGATTTGTGATCCACTTTGAGTTTATTCTTATGCATGAAGTGAGTTAAATGTCTTCCTTCATTTTTCTGCAGGTAGATATTCATTCCCCCACACCACCCTGCCACCAGCAGCACTTATTGAAGAGTGCATCTATTGCCCAGGGAATATAGTAGATCAGTTTTCTTTGTGCTGGTTAATTCATTTATGGGTTTTCAGTTCTTTTCCATTGATCTAAGTATCAGTCATTATAGAAATATCACGCTGTTCTATCCACTGTGTTTGGACAGTAGGTGGCAAAGTCAGGTATAGCAAGTTCTCCAACTTTGTCCTTCTTTTAGAGGAGTTCTGTGCTATTTTTAGGATTCTTCCTTCTCCATGCAAAGTTAGTAATCGGTTTTTCCAATTATATGAAGAAAGATGCTGGCATTTGTATTGGAATCTCGTTACACTTATATAGTGCCTAGGTAGAACTGACATCTTTACTATTTTAAGTCTTCAGATCCATAAACATAAACATTTGTGGTGGTCACTTTTGCTTTCTTGTAAATAGTGCTCTGTAGTTATCCTCATACAAATCTTTTGTTTTTGTTGTTGTTAGGGATAGCCCTGGATTTTGCAATTTGTGCGTGGCTATTGTGAGATACATTTTTTATCTCCTCTTCCGTGAGCTTATCTGATTTTTTTTGTGTGGGCATCACTGCCTCTGGTGGTCGTGGGCGCTACCCAGTGCTGCGCCTGAGAGCCGCCGCTGGATTTGAACCGCCAAGCGCGCCGGCTGCAGTTCCGCACTCAACCACTTACGCCATCGGGGCTCAGCCCGAGCTTATCTGATTTTTATAGCAGTCCTACATAGACTTCTGTTTGTCGATTATATCCTGTCACTCTACCCCCTTTCTTTATCACACACGGCAGGCCTCTTGTCAATTTTTTGGTGTTTTCCACATATGAAATCAGATCATCTGTGAATAATGACAGTTTCACCCCTTCTTTAGCCAGAGACATAACTTTGATGTTTTTCTTTGCCTTATGTTGTTAGTTATGACTTCCACTATAAAGTTCAATAAAAGCAGGGACAAGGACCATCCTTTTGTGGTTTGCTTTTTCAGTTTGATTGTTATTGCCTTTACTGACTGCCACATTGACTCTTGGTTTTTCATATGTAGTTTGTATTATATTTAAGAATGTGCCATCCATTCCTATCTCTTTTTATCATTAAAGACTTTATATCTACATTAGGACAAAACATTTTTTCTTTACATTAAAAATGATAAATTGATTTTTGTGAATGTTAAAACATCAACTTTTATTTTATTTACTTACTTTTTATAAATCATTTTACGTGGGGTTCATACAACTCCTATCACGAAGATACCAGGTCCCAATATTTCCCCTCCCACTCCACTCCCCCTCCCACACGAACCCTGAACAATTTACAAATTTTAATTATTTTGTTATTGTGCACTGTTCAATGTGTCCCTTCACCCACTTTCCCATGTCCGTACCCCAGAGAAGAGGGCATATGTAGATTCTTTCTACTTTATCTATCTTCACACTGCTGGCATCACCACTCTCACCCCTTGTCCTGAAGGGACCATTTGTCCTGAATTATTGCTGTCACCAGGTGCAGTGTACATCCCTTGGCTTAGCTGGATTTGTGAGGTAGAATTGAGATCATGATAGTGGGTGGAAGGAAGCATTTAAGAACTAGAGGAAAGTTGAATATTTCATTGTTGCTACACTGTACCTTGACTGGTTTGTCTCTTCCCTGCAACCCCTCAGTAAGGGGATATCGCTTTATGTTTTGATTGATTTGGTGTCCCCAATCTGTACTCTCCCTCATTTATAATGATAAAATTTTTAGTTCTTTGATCCCTTATCCCTGTGACACTTTGTCACACAGCCTGGTGTGCTTCTTCCATGTGGACTTTGTTACTTCTGAGTTAGATGGCCACTTGTCTACTTTGAAGCCTTTAAGACCCCAGGCACTATATCTTTTGATAGCCAGGTATCATCAGCTTACTTCAATACATTTGCTTATACACACATTTTTTGTCAGCGATCATATCAGGAAGGTGGACACTCAATGATATGAATTGTAATTCTTGAAGCCTGATCACTGATCCCTTTGACAACTCGGGGTCACCCAAGCTGGTGTGCTTCTTCCATGTGGACTTTGTTACTTCTGAGTCAGACGGCTGCTTGTTTACTTTCAAGTCTTTCAGGGCCCGGGCACTACAGCTTTTCCTTCCATTCCTATCTTATTGAGTGTTTTATACAGGAATGGGTGCTGAATGTTGTTAAATGCTTTTTCTGCATCTGTTGATATTATCATGTGGTTATTATACTTTTTTGTTTTCTTGTCAATGTGGCAATTAATGTTGATTGAATTTTGGGTTTTGCACCATTGCTGCATCCTTGGAATGAACCCCACCTGTTGGTCATGAATCATTCATCTTATATACTTTTGTGTTCTATTGGCCAGTATTTTTTTAGGAAAAACTTTTAAAACTTTGGATACTTTGTAATTTAGTAAATTGTCTATTTGATATTTACCTAAGTACATATATAACATAAATCCAGAATACACAAAATCAAACTATTCAACATAAAGTTGGATGAACTAACCCATGAAATCAAAACAAAGATTAATAAATATCAATAGATATCAAATTACCTATAAGTATAGATTGAAGTAGTCATATAATCTTTTGTCAGTTTGGGACAATTAAAAGTGAAGGGGTGGAGTTGACCTGTCAATCAGGTCACAGCTCGGTAACCTCCAAGGCACTAAGGAGATAAAGAGATCACTGGAGATAGGACACACAGTCACTCCCTGCGAGACATCTTGCTGATGAGGCATATGGAGCTACATATGGAGCTGGAGCTGGAGGAGCCACACGGAGAACCCTGCCAGCATTGAGATACTCCCACTGACACTAGATTCAAAAGACTTTTTTACCCACTGGCCTGTGGTCTTTCTGCATTTGGCATAATTGCATATGTTGTGTCATTACAGGTCCTGCTGGCTATTTAACAGGATATAGTCATCTACTCTGGGTCAGAATACCAGTTAGGACTGTTTATATGGTCTTTTCCATTTCTCCCTTTTTCATCATACATCTATCTATGTAAGATAGGCAGGCTAACCAACCCCATGAAGACTGTGCCAGACTGTGAGTTGGGGGCATGAGAAGGTGAGCAGTGAGCCACTAATGACCGGGAGGAGGGAATAGCAAGGGTTATAAAACTGACAGTGAGGAGGATTTAGCATTTCTGATTGGGTTTGATCAATAAAAAGTGTCTGAGAGGAATTAATGAGAGGTCAACAATGGGTAAACATGGCATTGGAACAGGAGGAATGAAAAAAGAAAATGAGGAAAAAAGAAAGCAAAACATTTATATATCTCTGTCCATAGATATATAAACATATAAATGTATAATTATATGAATATAGGTGTATTTGTCTGTACATGTACATATATGTAAATACAGTATGGAAGCAAGTGGACTTTGGGTCTCTATGTGGCATTGTATGATTCTCACCTCCCAACATAGTTGCTAAAACAACCAAATGTGGTGAAGAAAAATAATGGTACTTGGCAGTTAAAAGAAATACTAGCAGGAGTTCTATCTCTTGTTTGAAGTAAAACAGAAAGCTATCTAGCAGGAAAGCAACAGACACACCATGGAAGAAGCACAGCAGCCTGTGTGATCATTAGGTATAGATGGAAATAGGTATCAGAAGTTCAAAAGCAAGCAATAAAATTGATGTGAAAGAGCATGGACCAAGTGAATACCCAAATCCTAGTTCAAAGTCAGTAAGATTCACCCTCTCAGAGCACCACAAGTGGGTGATGAGGAATTCAGGGTGACGTATAACATGGATAAAACGTTCAATGCAGGAATGCCAGGATGGATTCCCCTTCTGGAACTGCAATGGAAATAATGATTCCCTGAGGATAGGTGAAGGCAGGTGAAAGGGGTATGCTGGGGGAAAGGGGAGCTTATTGCAATAGTAATTGCATCACTCCACTTGAGAATAATAGAATTTTAGATGAATGGATATATTGAATGGAGTAAGATAAGATATATATATATATATATATACACACACACATACACACAAACACAAAATATATGTGTGTATATATATACATAAAATTATAATATGTAATGACAGCAACAAAGGTTCTTGTGGGGCAGGGAAAAGAAAAGTGATAAAGGGGAGCTGATATCAGAATTCAAGAAGAAAGGAAATGTTTTGAAAGTGATTGTAGTGTCATTAGTACAAGTATTTGTGATCTTTTGAGTTATCAAGTGTTATGACATTTTTAAGAACTCCCAATAAAATAATGAAAAAAAAACAAAGTAATAAAAGCACTCTGAAAATCTTAAAAAAGGAATCAAATGGTGTATTGTACTGGGCAATTTTGCTGCATAAGACCACTTTAAATATTGAAGATTAAAGATGTAACCAAGGACTAAGGTGTGCCTGACCCAAGTCATAGTAGCTTCAACTCATCATATGCATGTGATAAATTGAATTTTTATCATTAAATGAAGATGATTGATGAATGTATGCAATTGAACTACAGTACTGGTAAAACCATTGGGAGTACCATAGAGCACCTGAAGAGCAAACAAATTTGTCTTGGGAGAAGTATAGCCAGTTATTTCTTGGAAACAAGGAAGCTAAGACCATCTCAACTTCTTTGCACTTATTATAAGCAGAGAGCAGTTCCTGGAGTAAGCCATGCTTGGTAAAGTGGGGTAATGAGGAGAAAGTGTAGTGTCTTTAAGATCATTGACACAGTGGCTGCAGGCATAGATTCAGAACTAGCACTCATTGTGAGGACGGCTCCCAACTGGACATAACTTCACTCTGTTGTGCTTAGGGTGGCGATCAGTAAGAATGCATGCAGGTTTGTGCTTTGCTTCATTTTCTCAATATCTTGGTTGTGGTTTTACATCTATGTTGATGCTGTAGCTATGATTTATTAATTTTATTGATGTTTAGAGTTTTATTTTACTAACTATAACATTTTTTACTTACACTTATTATTTGTAGTTGATATTTGCTTGCTTATGGGTTTAGGCTTTTATTACTATTGCTTTTCTGAATTGCTTCTAGCATTTTTTTGTTAGACATGCAAGGGACTCAAAGAATTCATAGAAACATCCTCATATCTTAATTTTGTTTTACCATAGATTTTTAGACTGTCTCTCATATATCTTTCCCTAGCCATGAAGTTCTCAGTAGTAAATAATGATGGTGACTGTGGCAGTCATCTAATCTGGTGTCAATTTGAGGATTAAGAGTGTAGGGGTGGCATCTAGCCTGTCAATCTGGAGATATTCAATGAGACCTCTGTGTGGGTCTGGCCTTCTCCTGAAAATCCTGGGAAATCTGGTAATTCCTTCTTAGAAGCAGGAGACAATCACTCATGTGGAGACTCTCTCCTGACAAGGTTCACTTCCTGTGAGACATCCCTGAGAAGACATCCCTTTAGTCTTCAGTATGCAAGCAGACCTCAGAAGCCAGAACAAACACAGAGAGACTCCTGTCAGCACTGAGATGGGTACAATACCATTGGATCCCAAAGCATCCTATCAATCTATATTGTGATGATTCAGCATCTGGCATCATTGCATGTGCTTTGTGAGTCTGAAGAAGACTTTATAGATGGGTATCAGATATATAATATCTGATATTATATAATTATATAATATAATAGCAGACTTGTGGGCTTGGATTGGACTAGGTTGGGATGCTTTCTCCATGTTCAATTCCTATTGTATATAGACCGTTCCCTGATATACATATGCATGTTTATGAGTTTGCTTCTCTAGTCTACCCAGTCTAACACAGTGACAATGGAAGATGACATGCAATTATGAACTAAATAGAAGGTCTTTAAAATGGAGTAAATGCTCTATCCAGTTTTCACAACATTGTGAGAGTTTTTGACAAAGTTTGAGTATGAAGCAGGGAAAAATAAGTTATTTCAAATCCTGTTGAAGTGTGGATTTGAACCAGAGCAGATTTACATGCACAGGTTAAGGCAGAAAGGCTATATTTAACAGATCTTCTCCCTAAGTTACGTGACAATTTGTCAGAAACAGGATTCTAGGAAGCAGCAAAAAGAATACAAAAGGCAAAAATCAAAGAAATTTTTTTTTGGTTTCTAACTTGACAAATAAAACCAAAATCAAATAACTAAATCACGTTAGCCCTCAGGGCAAGCTTAGGCTACACCCTTGAAAGATCAGCGCATTTCTTCCTATGGTTAAAAGTGCATTGATTGATGATTCATCTGTCACAATCAATGTCATTATTTCATGAATAGACAACTGTCACTGGGGAAATGCTTCCTATTTTTGCTAAAAAGAAGTCAAAAGAGGAATGGGGGTAATGGAACTCAGGGTCTATATAATCTTTAGATTTTATTGTTACTCAGTCAGAAAGAAAGAGATAGAAGCAATGCACAAAGTTACTTGGCTTTTTTTAGATGTTAAATGGTAAGGAAAGCTTTTGTTCTATTTCATCATGATCTGTAGGATCCACACAAAGAAAATTGTATGCACAAACAAGTGTAAAAAATCTGAAAGAAAGTGATATTTCATGTCAGCTGTCTTTTTCTTCTTAGTTTATCAGGATATAAATTTCTTCTTTATATCTGAAAGTCCTTATATATGTATAAGGAGTTCAAAGCTTATGTCAATGTCATAAATTTAAAACCTTATCTTTTCCAGGCTTCCTGTCATACACTGGAACAGATCAACACACTGAGTGAATGCCAGTGACATGTTTTTCTTAGAGATCATTTGGGTAAAAGTGTAGCCAATTTCCAAAGAAGGCCTGGCAGCTCTGGGATGACTTTCAGGGAAGAGTGTGACTGGCAGAGAAAGCTTAATTTATACCTAATCCCATCTTATCAAATCTATCATTTTCTGCCATGTGCAACATATAACAATTGTTGGAAATTACTTAAATTGCCTTATAGCCAGTAAGAAAATGTGTTTTTAATCAGAGTGATTCCCTTCTCTGCCTTTAGTCCTTTATCCCTTTCATCCACCTCTCCTCAATTTAATGGATATGAATTATGTCAAAAGGGAGGATCTCAAAATTTGCCATTTTCTCACTTAGACACACTGGTGCCCAGTGGGTGGTAAGCCTGGAGGTGTGGTGATCCCCAGCAGATGGCTGTTTCCATGGAGAAAAAGGATTTTGGAACGAACTGGGTTGATAGATGCAATCTAGGTTGCAATTAACTGACTGGTTTGAAAAGAGTTCTGGAGGCACTGTCAGTACACATTATCTGCTAGCCATAATGTTAGAGGTTCAAACCCATCAACTGCTCTGCTGAGGAAATATTAGGTTATCTGCTCCCATAAAGATTCACAAATGCTGTATCGAGTTAGTATGAATCAGACATTATAGGGTGGTAGCGGTGGATATTTTGAAATGGCACAAGCCAGCTTCACCACCCAAAGTTTAAAAGCCAAGATACATAGATAAGTAAGCTGTAGGCAGTGATTGCAGCGGAGGGTACAGCTCCACAGAATCACTTGCAAAATGACAGATGGTGTTTGATCACTGATATTTCCCATAAGACCAATTTTCATATCATGACTTGGTTTCTGAAATCTAATCTAATCATTTTGTTAAGTGAGAGTCAGCGTGGTTTGCCCATTACCAGTAATGGAATGTGATATCCTTACTGACGTAGATCTCAGGTATAACTTTCGATACATTTGACCTGGTTAGTATCATAATACCTCAAAAAAATGCCTATTAAAATCCCCAGAATATAGAGCCAAAGTTATTTCCATAACTTTTATCTTAGAACAATGTTTTTCCATAACTTGTACCTTGGAACACTGGGACAGGGGAATAAGAGGGCTGATAATCAAATGTTGATGTTCTTTTAAAATATAAACAATTATTTGTGAAATAAATTTGACTTCCTTAATTCAAAATAATGTTCCCTTTACCTTCCCAAGGGTTCATGCAGTTTATTTTCTCAGGAGAAACAAATCTGAAAGCATAACCTAGGAACCCTATGTACAACAGAGGTAGAGTCTGATTGGAGTCGTTGTTGCAGTATGCCAATACATCCGGATGAGGCACTTCCTCTTTTCACTGTCATTCCACTTTGCCAAGCTTGGTCTCTCCCAATGACATGTCCAAAGATAGGAGACAATGCATCACCACTCTCCCATCTAGGGAGCATTTTGACTGTACTTCCAAGACTGATGTTTGTTGTTTAGGCAGTTCAAGGTATTTTTGTGTTTTTTTTTCACACAATAATTAAAATACAAAAATTCTTCCATTTTTTATACATTTTTCCAATTTTCACATGCATAAGAGGTGATTGGAAATATTACTTTGTCCAGGAACACTTTAGTCTTCAAATAGGCATGCTTGCACTTCAATAATGTTGAGAGGTCATGCGCAGCACACATTTGTCATGCAAATGCATCATTTGGTTTTCTTGTCTGATCCTTCCATTGGTACTGATTATAGCAGTTTATGGTATATTCCACAGTTGATTCATGGTCTTATATTGATTCACAATGTTGGACTTATCCATTGACACTCCCACAGATACAGCCACTTTAATCCTTATTATTCTGCCTGTGTACATATATTTTTCATTTAAGTTATTAAAAAAAAGCATTTGCAATGAATAAATCATTGGACTGGAAGAATTCTATCATGAGATCTCCAGTGTCATTCTATCACAAAGTCTGTGGTTGCCAAGTACTATTCCTTCCTTTTTGTTTCAAATGTTTCCCATCACAACCTCAATAACTCTCAATGTACTTTATGAGTTTGTTGATCCTAGACTGGAAAAGTTGGTTGATATCTTCAATGTCTTGATCACTTCAGGCTTAATATTTTTTATTTTTTGTTTAAATTTGAGTATTAGTTGTTGTGCTAACTTAACTTTCTTGTAGGTATATAAATATTATCCTACCACAGAGAGCATTGCACTTCAAAATAGATTTTGCAATGTTCATTTGACAGTGAATGCCACTCTATTCCTCCTAAATTGTTCATTATCAGCATAGTAAACCATATGACTCCCTAGTTTAAAATATGATCACCTTCCCATGTCAGTTAGTCTATTGATTATTGCATTTTCTATTTTCTATTTAAAGTTTTCCAATTTTCTTAAGTTCATATCATATTAACTTCAAACCATTATTACAAATGGATTTTTCCCCAGGTTTTTCTTCTCATTTTGAGTTATACTTTATCAACAAATGAAGATCTCTAAAGTTTTATTTCATCCACTTCATTATGGTTGACTCTACTTTGAGGAATTAGCTCTTGAGTGTTTCGAAGGCCTTCCAAACTCAAAGAGTCATCTTGAATAATATATCTGACAATGTTATTCATAGATTTTCAGTGACTAACCCCTCAGAGATAGACCATCTTTTCTTCTTCCCATTCTGTTCTCATTCTGAAAATTCCACAGAAATCTATTCACCTTGGATGACCCTATTCGTATTTGAAATATTGGTAACAAAATTTCAATGACCTTTGCTTTCTTCTTATATGATTTTCATGATGCAATTCCAGAGTTCCCTAGGACTTTGGTCAATGTACAACTTATCAGGTCTTTTCTTGAGATCTGGGGCCTTAGTTGCATGTACATTGGGCTGCAATCTATAAGCTTCTTCACAGAACAAGACAGGGCTTCTACTCCTGGAAAGAGATACACTATTGGAAACTAGCAGAGAAAGTTCTACCCTGTGTAGAGGGTCACTATGAGTCAGTATAGACTCAAATATGGTGAGTTTAAATTTTTAGTTCTTGAGATTTTCTGTAAACTCAGGTGGGATATATTCTAAATTATGTTTGGAGTCTAATGAATTTTAATATTATTAAACTTCAATATAAACTCTTATAAGAGATCTTATATCCCTGCAGCATGAAATCCATTGCAGTAAGAAAAACTGTGAGGACAGTGGTGGTATAAATATATTAGTAGGTAATCTCCAGCATGGGGAAAATTATCAATACAAAATAAAATGATTGCTAAGTGTCAAAGCTATATAACCAATAAAAAAAAAAACAGAAAAAATCAGGTAATTGACTAGATTCTCCCTTTTTAGCTCCAAAGTCAATCCTTTGATATCCATAAATAAGACATTATCATATTCTATTTCCTTCTAAAATAAAATTGTTTTGACCTTAAAATATTAGTCTTCATCCAGTTTTTAAAGAAATACATTTGGGAAAGGCAAAATGGATTTAATATTTTTCAAGTTCTGAAAATGTACACCAGGATCAGAAAATATCCTCTATTTATAATATCATTATTCTTTCCCAACTGAGCCACAAAGACACCAAGCGTTGTGTGTGACTGCTCTGAAACTAGAGATTGATGTTCTAATAAGTTTATGCTTACGACATTTAGAATGGTTTCTAGAAAAAGTTGTGAAAATATTCAGAAAATTATAAACTTAAAGGATGTTAAAGAAGCTAATCCCCAAGTAAATAAAATTACCCACAGCAGTAGAAATAAATTATGATAACATTTTATTACACAACTATGGAAATTTCTTTAAATGTAAAATTTGTGCAAACTGCTAATAAAAGTCACTGAAGAGGCACAATAGTTGCAATCCAATGGTTTTTAGCAACAGTGCAATGATAAATCAATGAATTGTAATCTATTATGGAGATGTGTGATGGATAATTATGGACTGATTCACCTTTTATGAATTACAATCTGCCTGTGTTTGTCTACAAAAATAGCACAACTTCTCCTGACATTCCTAGCACTATCTAAAGGACTATGTCTTTCAAGAGAATTTCATTTTTTTAATGTGACAAATGAAGAGAAATGTTATGAAATAGAGAATTTTAGGATCATTTAAATAGATCATAGCAATAAAAAGTAAGTAACCTAACTGAAGTACTCATTTTAGAAATAGAGAAACAAAAATTTAAGTAAAAGTTTGTAAGATAAAGTTCGTGTAAAGAAAATAGAAGAGAAAATAAAAACAAGGGCCCAACCTTTACCTCAAGCTTTCAATAAAATGCTGTGTCAAAATTAAACAAAACTGTGGGCTGAGTCCCGGTGGCGTAAGTGGTTGAGTGTAGAACTGCGGCCCGCAGGCTTGGGTTCAAGTCCAGCAGTGGCTCTCAGGACCAGCACTGGGTAGTGCCCAGGACCACCAAAGGCAGTGATGATCCCCCCCCCAAAAAAAAATTTAAAAAATATGAAATTCATTTAGCTACATTCTAATTTTCTTATAAAGACTGACAATCAAACATGCAAAACAGTGGCTCTTCAACTATCAGACTAATTGTAAGAAAAAATAGAAGAGAAAGAACATTGCACAGCTCAAAATTAATTAAAATTCTGGTAAACTTATTGAATAATTTTATTGCATAGAAAGATTATGAAATTTGTGTAGTCTGTATTTACCTACATATGTATCTAGAATGTATCTATTCCCCTTTTTTTCAATCATTTAAAAATAGAATTTTGGCCCAACATTAAAAAAACACACAAACAACTATATTAGGTAAGATGACAATGGTAGCATAGGTCATTAATTTCCCAGAATAAACATATATACATCCACATATCACAATAAACAAAAAGACAATATAACATAGAAACTAGTAGTCAACTTGAAAAAAATTCAAAACCAAAGTAGGACATAAAATATCACTAACCCCAAAAGGCAAACATGTTGGAACAAACACTAAAATTTAAGAACCTATAATAATGTCATTAGAAATGTCATGAAAATAGGAAAGCAATAATGCTTATGACATTTAACACTAGCCTGCTTCTATATTTACCATTATCAATGGGAGAGCATGACCCAACAAATCCAGAGCATCAACTAATATGTGGAGTGTGCTTTCCCAACTTAATCTAACAATATTTGAGAGCAAAAAGCTCATTGAAAGGTGTACAGAAGCTGGAGCAGTGTAGCCACTTTGAACTTTTGAAAGCAGTTTCTTGGCCATGTTTGAGGGTTGGACCCCACGCCACAAAGATACTCCTGATAGGGAAAATTAAATTGACCAAGAAAAAGACAAGAGACTAACTGAAAAGAAGATTGAGAAAATGTCATGCAAGGAATTTGTGAAATTATAAAAACTATCATGTAGCAAATTTCCTAAAATTTCAGGAAATTAAATGCATGTAACAATTAGGAATACAAAATCTTCATATATAATCAACAAAAAGAAACTAAAGACAGCATTTCTAACAATAATGAAATTTACCTCCACTCCCCCAAAGTTCTCACAATTTGTATCAAAACTACAACCTATTTCAGAACATGTGAAAAGACATTAGATAAGTGGCATAAAAATGAAAAATATGAATAAACTTTAGAAAATTCATAAATGAAGTAAATCATTTCAAGCCGCAAAAGGGTTACACTAAAACAAAACATCATACGAGAAACAACATCTGAATTAAAAGGAACATGAAAGTGTATAAAGTGTTAAATTAAATAGAAGATGAAAGAGTTAAAATCCTTAAAAATAATAACATAAAAAGAAAATGAAGATTATATATATTGCCTACATCTATATCAATATCAAGGGTGGGCAGGAGCGTGGTCTGGAGGGGAGGAGCAAGGGAGGCTATATAACAAATGTGAAAATCTTGAATTAAGAAGTAAAATACTGAAATTTTAAAGTGCAAAAATTTGTAATGAATGAGGTCTCGTGCAGGAAGTTTATCCACTGCAGGACATCTCTTGATCACCTGACTGCTGCTTCCATGAACATTGATTGTGACACAAGACTATATCCTTGACAACTTCAACTTTTCTCCATTGATAATGTTACTGATATGTTAAGTTGTGTGGATTTTGGTCTTCCTTACATTTAGTGAGTTATAAACCAAACTGAAGTCTCATACAGATTCAGTGGTACCTAACAACAACAACAACAACAACAACAACAACAACAACAACAATTCTTTAGGAAATTAAAAAGCCTCATCTTTCTCCCAAGGAGCAATTGGTCTTTTCAAACTGCTAGCTTGTGGTTAATAGGCCAACTGTACCCATTAGGCCACCAGAGGAGCTTCTCCTGCACTATGTCTCAGGTATCCAGGAAGCCAGCAAGTAATACAATGAGATGATCAAGATTCAATAGGGTGCTCTAGGTAGTAAATCCTTTCCCAGAGCATCAATTGTTACTCTAAGTTAATAGTTTGCAAGTGGAAACACTAAATGTGAACAATCTACAATCACATTGTTGATGATTTATGTTTAACCTTTGACTAGGAAATATTTTTTATTTCACTGTGGAGGAAAAAATTGTGGAAAGAATTTAGCTAGCTAGAAAAGTGTATTAAATTCTCACTATTTCTCCATTATTTGGCAAACAGTCCAAGCTACATAGGAATGTGATACAAAAGCATTGCAAATAGCAGTCAAACATACTTTTGACATTAATAGTTCTAATAGGTTTAAACATCTGTCTTAATATAGCTGCTTGCTGAGTTGAATCAATAGACAAAGATGCTGTACTGGCAGGGTTTCATGTTGCTAGGAAAATTGTTAAAAATGAAATTGACCATATATGTCTAGAGTAGCATATTTATATTTTCTTGAAGTTGTAATTTAAAGATTCTATAAAGGCTTAAAGTAGTACATGTTGATCATGCCAAGCACAGTGAGGAAATTAAAATATACCTATACACTTATTATTCATATTTTAAAGTTGTTTATAGTGCTTTTATTTAATCTGCAGAGAATTGTCAAATAGGATTAGTAAGCCAAAAAAGGAAAATAAGTTAATGCATTCTCATGTAAAACATGTACATAATATTAATAAGCTGAGTAGTCACAATAGTTGCTAGTGTTATGTACCACTGAGTCAGTTTAACATCTAAATTTCACATGATTATGAGTGTGTTAGTCCAGGTAGAATAGAGAAACAAATTCACAAGCAAGCATATGTATAAAAGGGAGAAGTTTATATATAAGAGGAATGGAACATTGAGAAAGCATCCCAACCCAGTCCAGTCCAAAACCCAGAAGTCTGTTATTAGCCCTTATGTCTGACATCAGTCTATGTAGTCTTCTTCAGATTCATGACACATGCAATGACACCAGGACAATCACAGTCCAGTGGGTGCAGACTTAATGTGTACCCAGTGGTGGTAGAAACAACTCAGAACTGGTAGACATCTCTCCATGGCTTCTCCAGTTTCCAGGACTCAGGGTCTGTCAGCATGCTGCCACGTGTCTTGTCAACTGCATTGTTTCCTAGGGAGTCAGCCATATTTCTTGTCATTAGAGCATCTCCAAGGGACTGAGCCTTAAGTCTCTCACTTCCGAGGAGGAAATACAGCCAGATTTATCAGAATTATCAGGAGAAAGTCATGCCCACATAGAGGTCTCATTGGCTAGCTCCAAATTGACTAGCCTGACTCCACCCCTACACTCCCAATCATGAAAATGACACCAGAGTACATGACTACCAAGGCGACTGACTGTACGAACAAACCAAAACACTGATTGGTCCTGAGAAATTCTCACAACAGTTGCTATGGACATGTCCAGAACACTATCAGTTCATCTGGCTAAGGATCCTGATTACCACCCCTCTACTTTACAATGCATGCTGTCCTTTTCCAGGACTGGTGTCTTATAATATGTCCCAAGTAAGTGAAAAGAAGTCTCATCATCCTTGCTTCTAAAGAACATTCTGATTGTACTTTGTCCATGACAGAACATTTACTTCAAAACTTCATTCAATGTCCAACTTGCACATGCATATGAGGTATACATGTAATACTATAGGTTGGTTCAGGCATATCTTAGGGCTCACAGTAAAACCCATAAAGTTCACTGCTTTAAAGATGTCTTATGTAATAGATATATCCAATGCAATGTGTTGTTTGTTATTTTTACAGAGTATTAACTGTGGATCAAAGAAAAAAGAAATCCTTGTCAATTTCTATTTATTACTATCCCATCACACATGGCGTTCTACTTCAAGGTAGATCTTTTTTATTTTAAATCATTTTATTGGGACGCGTACAACTCTTATCACAATCCATCCATCCATCCATCCATCCATCAATCCATCCACTGTGTCAGGCACATTTGTACATTTGTTGCCTTCAACGTTCTCAAAAATTTGCTTTCCACGTGAGTCCTTGGTATTAATTCCTCATTTTTCTTTCCCTCTCTGCTCCTACTTGAACCATTGTTAAGTTAAAAATTATTATTGTTTCATATCTTACACTGCCCCAAATCTCCCTTCACCCACATGCTGTTGTCCATACCCCAGGGAGGAGGTTATATGTAGAAGCTTATAATCAGTTTCCCCTTTCTACCCCACCTTCCCTACACCCTCCTGGTGTTGCCACTCTCACCACTACTCCTGAAGAGACCATCAGTACTGGATCCCTTATGTTTCCAGTTCCTATCTGTACCAGTGGTCTAGCCATATTTGTAAGGTAGAATTTGGATATTGATACTGGAGAGAGAGAGAGAGAGAGTGTGTGTGTGTGTGTGTGTGTGTGTGTGTGTGGAGGGGAAGCATTTAAGAACTAGAGGAAAGTTGTATGTTTCATTGTTGCTACACTGTACCCTGACTGACTCATCTCCTACTGTGACCCTTCTGTAAGGAATGTCTAATTTCCTACAGATGGGCTTTGGGTCTCCACTCTATACTCTCTCTCATTCACAATGATAGGAGTTTTTTTGTTTTTTGAAGCCTGAAACCTGCTCCCTCTGACCTTTCTTGATCACACAAGCTGGTCTATTTCTTCTATGTGGGCTTTGTTAAATCTCAGATAGATAGCCACTTGTTTACCCTCAAGTATTTAAGACCCTGGATGCTATATCATCTGATAGCTGGACACCAGGAGCTTTCTTCACCACATTTACTTATGCACCTGCTTTGTCTTTAGTAAATTGTGTTACAAAGGTGAGCATCGTGGAATGCCAGCTTAAAAGAGAAAATTGTTCCTTCATTGAGGGAGAACTTGAGTGGAGGCCCAATATCCATCAGCAACCTTAATACTAAATCTATAAATATATACACATAGATATATTTCCCCATCATGCT
>PVJH01004336.1:19870-127189 GCA_004026705.1 Nesogale talazaci
ATGCAACAAAAAACAGGACTGAGTAAGACAAAGTGACAAAAGAAAAGGAAATAACATCAACAATAATAAAAAATGCAAAAAATAACAATGACAAAAAAAGAGAGATGTGTGCAAACAGCTCAAGGTATGTTTGCCTTTAGGAGTGTTTTTCAGTGGAGTCTGATGGTCTGCCACACCCTGACCCCAAAGCCTGTTTTTGGTATTTCCTCAGAACTTCCTTGCTCTGCTTCCCTTGTTGTTCTATTTCACACCCTTAGAGTGTCCTTGGTATGGTGGGGTCAGGTCGGATGCAATTCCCACACTTGATCTTCAGTGTTGTCCCTGTTAGGACTATGGGTCAGTGAGGGATGTCACGTCTCATAGTATGGCTAGCCTTGTGGTCTTTTCTGTGCATTGGTTGCTCTGAACAGGGATGTCATACTCAAGGATTTGTGGGCCATGCTGTGCTCCACTCTCTTCTTTCTCCTTCATTTGCTCCCATGTGCTCTTATCAGATGTGTCCCTGTCCCTGAGCTGTAGCTTCAGTGCTGTCCTCTGAAGTCAATCCTTCCAGGGGGAAGGCAGTTGTCCATGCAAGTGGTACTGGGCTCAGGCCCTCAGACCTCTCTACTGGTTCCCTGCTCCCAAGGTACATCACAAGGTATTTCTGATGAATATATCCCATTTTCTTGCATTTGTCATTCCTGGTATAGTAAACTGATTGTCTGATTTAAAATAGTCAATACCAGTTCAATTCAGCTCATGAATGAGTAGGATATTCTTTGTATAGTCTATTTAATTTTTGATGAATTTCAAAGATTCACATTTCATATATTCCAGCTATTAATAATTAAAACTATTCCATGATTGTATTCCTTACTTTTCTTTGAACCCCATCAGTAAATGAACATGCTAAAGGCATTATTTCACCCACAGAATTACAGATGGCAGTTCTTTGAGGAGACAGCTCTTCCTCAAATGTATTTTGACTGAATGATAGGTCTATGTGCCAATGGAGCTTCAGTAGAAACATGTCTATGAAGTTTAATAAGGTCACAGCTGGAAAGTGCGACCGACATAAATGACTCTCCAAGGCTCGCTTCTTCCTTCCTTTCTCTCTGGTAAGTAGACCAACGTGCTACATCTGAGGCAAATGTCATCCTTTGCCTCAATCATGTGCTGTGCTACCTATGGGCTGAGTCAACCCATCAATCGAGTCACCTTGCCGTGCATGGCACGAGCTTAAGACTCCATTGCAACTGTGTTAGACAGAGTTCTCTAGAGAAACAAAGCCGGGACACTAATAATTCTCTCCACATATTTATGTAGCATGTAGCTAGAAAGATATCTAACATAAGAAATAAATGACGTACAAACTGCAAACGGCTTGGTGCAGCTCACTTGCTTGAGACAGCTAGTACAGTGCCAGTCCTTTGAGTCTTGAGAGCAGCCCAGAAGTCTGTGGAGCAATGCAGGCTATCCGGACACAAGCAGCAAGGAGCAAGGCAGGTCACCAGCAGTCAGCCGATGACAAGGTCTGACAGTCCCCACTTCAATAGATGCATATTCCAGGAGAGTGGCGAGGCAGGACTTGAAAGAACCTCAACTCACAGCAACACAGTCAACAAGTTAGGTGTCCCACGGGTCATGTAGCTTGGAGACTGAGGCACAGGATCAACAAGGCAGCTGGCTAGTTGGAAGATCCTGTAGAAAGAGAGAAAAATGAGGCTTGCGGAGCCATTTATATCTTCGCCCTTCAAATGATCTCACATGTGTTTATTGGTCATGTTTTCACAACAAACCTATGTCTCTTCTTTGACCATGGTGACAAAATAAGCCTACCTATCACAAAGACCTGCTTCACTAAACTCCTGTGCTACTGGTTCCTGTTACACCTTAATATCTAATTTTTCTGCGGTTGCCACCCTACCATGCCGTGTCTGCTGCCTGTGGATGCACTCTGTTCATCTTGCTTAAGGGCAGATTCTATGGTTTGTTTCCTTGCCATGAACCAGCAGTAGGTGTGATTTGAAGGACCTTCGGTATATTAACTGTTCCACAAAAATGAGTTGAACTGTGTCCTCTGTACTATTCATTAATTAGCTGCTGTTTTCCTTCTTGCTATAAACAGATGCGTATATATATATATATATATAATTATGCATGTGTGTGATAAAATCATAAGGGTACAAGCTTTGTTTCTATAGAGAACCCTGCATAACACAGAGTGCCTTCTGACCCGAAGGGCTCATCTTATAGCACCATCTCTGAACGTCCTGAGGTTCGTGGGGTGTTCACTGTATGCCACCGTTCTGCTGCTATGAGTAAGGCTGTCAGTGTCATTTTCTCAGAAGCAGATAGTTTACCCTTGGTGTTTATTCTCAGTTTGGAGGCTTTGCCAAAACCTGTTCACTTTGGGTGATCCTGCTGATATTTGAAATATCAGTAACAGCATTTTCAACTTTACAGTAACACACAAATCACCATAGTATGACAAACTGACAGAGACATAGTGGAGACATTCATTCTTTCCTCCTAACTCACTTTATATTATTTCACCATGCTTTCACCTAGTACACCAGAAGTCTAAAGGATCCCTGATCATTCAATGATTGAAGTGTCTTAATTGTTTAAAAAAATCTGAGAAAGAAAGAAGGGGGTGGAGAAAGTATGACATTCTGCATGTTTTACAGTGGCGAACTATTGGGGATATTTTAATATTATTTTCCTACTTAATATTACTCTTCAATGGTTAGAATAATAATTCTTAACAATTATCCCATACAGTTTTTCCTTGATAAGTAACACTAGAAATTAAAATTAAGTAAAGAGTTGCCATGAAAATAAAGTGTGTGTGTGTGCTGTGTGAGGGAATATCCTTAATGTAAAGACCATTGATACATTGAACTGGATCCTGTCATTTCAGTTTTAATTGTTTTTAAACAATACAACGATCTACATAGTAGCCATACATTATCTTGAACAGTGTCACTTTACAATGTAGTCTTGAAAGAAAACCAGAATTTCAGAAATGTTTTTAGCTATTCAGGTTAAAGCACAAAAGTGTCACGTGGACTGTGTGTTTTTCCATTTTCTGGTGCTAACTTTTCTGTTTTTCTAATCTATCATAGATTCGCAGTGTGTGTAAACTGCTTTGAATTTTGGAAATCAGAACGTATTTTTTTAAAGAAGCACAAAAGACATCCCCAACATTTTAGCAAATTGTTGGAGGTCACAAAAATGGGATCTTTTTTTTTTTGGCATCACTGCCCTCTGGTGGAAGTGGGAGGCCCAGCCTTGCTCCTGGAGAGCTGCTGCTGGATTTGAACCGCCAAGCCAGTGGGCCGCAGTCCCGCACTCAACCAATACACCATGGGGGCTCAGCCAAAAAATCTTATACCTCTTTTCTTTCTATAGTAAACTGGATCGTGTACTTAAGACGTCTAGCAGATGAATACCAGGACAGCTGTTTCTGATGACTCTCCAATGCAGTATAAGTTGTTTGAAGAGTTGAAATAAGCAAACCACATCTTCTGCAGCTACTCCAAGGCTAATTGGGACATTTTGCATATCACTTACTGGAAATAAGAAGTAAACATTATTTTGTATTACAATAGCTCTTATTTTAAGCGGTAAACATAATTCAAATTATTAGGCTTTCAGGCTTTAAGATGGTATTATCATTATAATCAAAAAGTTTATTTTATCTAAATATTGCTTATTGAGTATGATAATGAAGTTAAGGAATTCTCATTAAGAAGTACTAGATAAGGGCAGTGCTGCCACAACAAACAGCAAACAAGAAGTACAAGATAAGTCTAAGTGTTTCACGAGTATCTCATGGTAACGTCAGTCCCTATTCATCCAATGTAATTGTATCTAATATGAATTTAAGTTTCCCTTAGGAACCCTGGTGGAGTCGTGGTTGCACATTCAGCAGCTGCTCAAAGTCGACCATTGGAAACTGCCAGCAGCTCTGTGGGAGAAAACCCAAGCGTCCTCTTCCCGTAATCCCTGCAGTTTCTGAAATGGAGAGTGGGATGGCTTTCAGTCGGCATTACCCTAAGAGCAGGGCGCTTGTTAGGTTTTAGACTTTCTTACATTTAAGCTCATCGATAAAATAAATAGCATTACATTTCCTTTGTGTCTGAAGATATCAGATGTTATGTTTATGATTGAATTGGTGATGAGTCCTTGATAATGTATAGAGTATCCATTAATAAATAAATAAATTAAAATCACAGTCAAGCATTTTAATGTGTGTATCATTGTTATTGCCAATCAATACTCTGCAATACATGAATGCCTACTTGGCTTTTTAAAAATTAATTAACATTCAAGTCATGCTTTTCAAAAACATCACTCCTATATAAAGTTCTGGAAACAAATTCTCAAATTGCAAAAAGACTAGGAAACAGCAAGACTACTCTATAAAGTCACGTGACACATAACTTGTGTACACACCACTCAGACTCCTGTGGTCTCAACCCCCATACAGGTTATGGTAAAAATTAAAGGCACATATGGTTGTAGCCACAAATGGTTGCTACTTTGTAACATGCATCTAAACATCATCATTTTTACCATATTGTTAAATATGTTTTGATGTACCAGAAGTAATTTTCTAAATGTGTTTTTATGAGTAGAAAGGGGCACTAAGCTAAATATTTGATTAACTTTCTTACTATATGACTCGCATATTTTTATCTGTGTCAAAATTAGACTTAGAATTCGGGATCTACTGGAAATATCCCGTGCTTTGAAAAATCATCTCTGAAGCGACCCACACGCTTTCTGAGGTCATTTCTGGTCACTGGACATAGTGCGATTTTTATGAGGCCCCAAATCAAACATAAATCAATACAGTGGAAGATGCCATTGTCACCTCACTCCGAAAAAAACCCAAGTCAAATTAAAGATCAAGACAATGCTCATGTGTGTGTGTGTTTTCTTTGTTTTTTGTTTTTTGGGTTGAGACAGTTAGTTCATTAGGAGTTCTTTCTATCAGGTCAGACTATTAATCAAGCTTTCTGCTTAGAGGTTCTGAAAAGATTGCGTACGCGTGCAACAAAAAAGGCCTGGTTTGGGGCAGACGGGGCACTGGCTTTGCAACCATGACAATTCACCTGCTCACGTAGCCATCTCAGTGCGCATGTGGGACAAAAGAGAAAGCATGCCTCTCGCGTCCCACACAGCTTCATTTTATTTCTGTGAATGAAGACGTGATTGGCAGCCATTTGAGAACATAGAAGTGGTGAAGCTAAAAACGTGGGAAGGCTTGGTCCCCCATCTAAGTGGATGAGTTTGAAAAGTGCTTCCAAGAGTGGAATTGCAACTTTGAAAAATATGACAAGTGCAATGGAAGGTCATTTGAAAGCGATAAAGTTGCTTTGTAAAAGAAAAAAAAAAGGCCTTTTTTTTTTTTTTGGCTGCGCCCTCATATAGAGATTGAAAGTCTTTTTCTTTTTGAAAATGCAACTAGGAAACAAGGACTATTTAGTCGAAGGTGTGAACAAAATATATCAATAATCAAATGTAAGATAAACAAAAAATGAAATAGTTTTCAGATGTACCATAAACAGGGAAAAAAGAGAATTCCAATTATTATAGGAATTTATCTGTCTTTGTTAGTAATGTCGCTACACCAAGGAGGCTCCCCAAATGTGAATTTTTGTTCAAATTTAACCAATAGACTTTACCAACATTTTGAGGCTTCATGTTGGTTTACTTACTGTTAAAGGAGCTATGGTAATGCTGTCAAGTTGGTGTACTAATTGTAAGGTCAGTGGTTCGATCCCACAAGCTGCTGCACTGGAAAAAGTTGAAACTATCTTCTGTAAAAACGCTGTCTTGGAATCTCTGTGTAACTGAGTCAAAGTGCACTTGATAGCAGTGGGTGGTTGGAGGTGTACTTGAAGACCTGTGCTGTAGTGTCTCAATTAATTCACTAGTGTACTAGAGGGCTTTTTTTTCAGAACAATTATGTTTTTTAAAAATAATTTTATTGGGGACACTTACAGCTCTTACAATATTCAATACATCATCTGTATCAAGCACATTTGCACACATGTTGCCACATTCATTTCCAAACCTTTTCTACTTGAGTCCTTGGCATAAGGTCCTTTTTCCTCTCACTTTTTAAAATGAATCACTTTATTGGGGACTCATACTATAAGGCTCTCAGTTCTACCAGACAAGTCCGACTAGAACAGGCGATGTACACAGGAGTCAAAAACATGGGCAATTTAGGATAGATATTTCCTCAGGACGAGTGATAGGAGTGGTGATACTGGGAAGGTGGAGGGATGGTGGAGGTGAAAGGGGGAACCAATTTCAGGATCTACATATAGCCTCCTCTCTGGGGCATGACCAACAAGAAAATGAGTGAAGGGATACATTGGACATGTATATGAAAAAGCAATAAAAATTTGTAAATTATTAAGGGTTCATGGGGGAGAGGGGGAAGGGAAATATGGAGAGCTGAGGGGCCTAAATGGAGGGAGGATGTTTTGAGAGTGATGATGGCAACAAGTGTACAAATGTAGCCTGCATACAATTGATGTACATATAGATTGCGAGGGGAGGTGTATGAGTCCCAACAATTAAGTTTTATGATATTATTTTATACTAGTGAAAAATTGTAGTAATCAATGCCCATTTTATTTTTGTGTGATCTTTATTGAGTCATAATTCAAAATAATACTTATGTCCTCAGGAACTCATGATCTCATCTGGATAAACACTCTTGGTAAAGAATTACATGACAGGGGATTCCTCTGTCTTTTATTATTTCACTTAAGTATGCATTTAAATTCTGGGAGGAAAAATTACAAGCTACAATATTGACAATCACTATGCTAAATATAATATTAAATCAAATATTGGCTTTTGTCACTCCCTCCCACCCCCGAAATATAGGAAGTACTTTTATGGTTGGCATGAAGTGATGCCATAGGAATCTCTTATAGGCAGAGCCCCTTACAAAATATAAATCACACATTTTAATGATGTCTATTTTAATAGCATGCATGTTGTTTTCAGGTGACTTCACGGTGACTCTGAATCCGGTATACAAGAGTAGGAGAAATGTCGGTTCTTCACCATCCTCCCAATTCTTACTATGTTCAGCCCATCATTGCAGCCATTGGGTTCATCCATGACATTGGCAGGCTTCTCTGTGTCCCTAATCCTCTACTTTACCAAGCAGATTTCTCCAAGAATGGACAGCATTCCAAAAAAGTTGAGACAAGTCCCCTGATGTGGGCTTCCAAAATACTCTGGTTTTATTCTTCCAAGAATGATTTTGTTGTTCTTCTGGCGGTTCATGACACTTTCAATATTTTACATAAAAAATAATTCAAATGAATCAGTCATTCTGTAGTCTTCCTTATCCGTGTCCAATATTTGGGTCATTAAATTAACAAGGCATGAATCTTAAGCTCTCAAAGTGACTTTTTCTTCTTTTTTCAGTCCCAATAAAGTATGTAAAGGTTAAAGAGAAGAACCTGCCAAATAAAAATCTGTGTGCACACATGCATAGAGAACAAAAAATAGTATTTTACAACAGCAATATCTTCTCAAATGCTGTTCATTCTGAAAGATAATTTAGCTTTGAAAAGAAAAGGGAAAACAGATTGAAGTGAAGGATTTTAAAAATATAAAATATGTTGAAATTTCCATCAAGCATGCAATTTTAAACTAATACTTCAAACAAAATAAATTATTTCCTGACAGATTGGTAAAGGCCACAGTGGTGATTAAGAAGAGCAATTACCAAAGACTTCCAATACCAATACTATCTTCTCGTGTAAATTAAACGGCTACTGTCTGGGAGTTAATGAAAAAGGAATTGTTTTGTAAGTTAATGCATTCTGGTGGTATGTATTAAAATAGTCAGAGACCACATGTTGTTCAGAAAGTACTAGCAGGGTGCTGCTGAATCATATACATGGCCATCAACTAAGCTGCGGGCAACAGAAAACAGCATGACCTAATGAGGACTTGACTCTTGTCCAAATGTCAAAAGCGCTGTCAAGTTCACTATGTTACATATAATGCATATAACAGCATAGATACCCTTTATGCCCTATGGTGAAAATATGGGAATGCTGATTATTGATCCATTATGTCCCATGTATTAAAATAAGAGCCTCATGTTCAGCTGCTTTCTGCGAATCACGGTAGTGCAGTGGGCTAGGTGTTAGACTGCCTAAATTTGGAGGTTCAAAACTTCCATACACTCCTTGGAAGAAATAGTGCTCTTTCTGTCTGCTTTTCCCAATATTCAGTCTTGGAAACCACTCCATACAGGTTCTAGAAACCAGAATCAACTTCATGGCAGTGGGCTTTCTACAAAGAAGAAGCCTTGGTAGCTTATTATTTAAATGCTGAATGGATAACAGTGTTTGAAACCAACACTCTTTCTGTTGGATAAAGATAAAGCCATTGGTAGTCTGCTTCTGTAAAGGGTACAGCATTGTGAAGCCTAGAGGAAAGTTTTGCCCCAAATGGTAGTGTCCATGTGGGTTCAACTCAATGGTTGGTAAGTTTTTTATTTAGTTAGTCAGCTATTGAGAAGAAATAGAATAAGATAGTTATTTGTCTACAAATAATCTCATCACTTTTTCTCTTACATTTTTACTTGTTTGTTTGATTGAAGCATGATGCTAAGCTGCCATTCCCAACCCCAGTATCTGTGAAATAAACAATGCTAAAAATGTCATTGTAGAAATTTTTGAGTGTTCCTCAAATTATATAAGTGTGTGTTCTTTGTATGATATCAAATTTCCAATTACACAGAGGAAGTACACAGTTCTAAAGAAACATGCAGAAAGAGAATCTGGTTTCTAAATCTAAATCAAATGAAGAGGCTTCAAAAAGTTCACAAAAAGTAAAAAGAAAGTGGAATGCTTTAAAATACTATTATATAATATAAGGATCCTTTAAAAATGTCACATTTCTCATGAACTTTAAGCTAATTTTAAAATGTTGATTAAAACAAACCAATTCAAACCCACTGAGAGAGAAGAGATCTTGATTCACAATAATGCTTTAATTGCAGAGCAACTCTATGGTTTCCAAAGTGGGTCATCTTGATGAAAGCAGTGGAGATATCGGAGGGGAGAGAAGAGAGAGGGAACTGATTATAAGGATCAACATATAACCTCCTTCCTGGGGGACAGGAATGAATGAAGGGAGATATAGAACAGTATAAGACATGACAAAGTAATAATAATTTATAAATTATCAAGGGTTAATAAGGGGGGGGGCTGGGTAGGGAGGCGAAAATGAGGAGCAATGCTAAAGGTTTAGATAGAAAGCAAACATTATGAGAATGATGAGGGTAGCGGATGTACAGATGTACTTGACTTACAATGGACTTATGTATGGATTGTGACAGGTGCTGCATAAGCCACCAGGAAAAGGATTACAAAAAGAGAAGAGCACAAAGCTCGATTTTCCTTCCATAAAGTAGCTGGTGTGTTCAAGCTATCATCTTTCAGCTCATAGCTAAATATATTAACCACTGTGTTTCCAGAGCTCTTCAAATAGCGATACAATATTGTATTATAGTTTAGTACTATTCTATAAAGAAGTAAGGAAACAGCATGTAGTAAACACTATTTTATTATAGAAACGGCAATATCAGAATTCCACGTACATTAAGATCATATTTCAAACATTTTATGCTCGCATTTTGTCTATTAATTGTATTACATCACAAGGTTATTTCTAGGAAGAACTCTAGAAATGATTTAAAGGAAGAGCTCCATTTTACAGTTAAGTCGATTAAGACGTTATACTACTCATATTAGTCCAACCACTAATGTCAAAGGCAAAGAAATTAAATATTTTTTTATTATCATCAGACTTGCAATCCTATATTGATAATACTGGTGAATGGAAAACAAAATCTGTAAGCAGAGAAGAAATAATAGAATCAACCCTGCATAGCTCATCATTCCACCTCCAGCAATTCAACCAATCACAGAAAGAAAATACCAGGAAAAAGGAAAGTAATTAAGTGATCAAATGAGGGTCTTACAGACTCAGAAGAGGCATGCAGTCCTATTTAAACAACATTCACAATTTACTAGACATTTAGATAATCTAGGAAAGGTTTAAACCGCCTGGGAGGATGTCTAAATTACATGTACACCCGACCCATTTTATAAACGAGCCTTGCATATTCCTCAGCTCTCTTGTCCATGTAGGTCCAATAACCACACAAGTGTGGCTACCAAGTGACGTGCTAGAGTAGGAATACAAGTCCTCCATGATAGAAACCATTCTGAAGACTATCTGAGAGAATTGTTCAGGGCAATGAGCTCTTCACTGAACACACAGCTGCCCACATTATATGAAAGGAAAGTGTTGCTATGGAACCTTTTATATGTTAAAGTGGTGTAAGGAAAGGAGCACTTACCTAGACATATTCTAGATTTTTTTCTTTTGAAAATTGCTAGACCCCCAAACTGCTGAGCAAAGTGAATCAAATAACACATAAAATATAAACTAGTACTATCATAGAGTAAAAACAGTAATTATATGAGAAGAACACAGACTCTATAAAGCGGCAATAGTTTTTAGAGCAGACACGGTCGCCGCTCAAACTGCTCAAGTTTCTTGTCACTTCTGATGGCTGGCTACACAGTAAAAATTAGAGCTCCACTTTATCAAGCACATTGTTCAACTTCTTCCAGTAAAGAGAAAATACTTTTTGGATTTAGTTCCATTAACAAAAATAGGTATGCATGCAGATCTTTCATAAAAATGAAGTGAAGTATAAATCACATTTTAAATGAGGAACATCTGTATAACTTTTCAAGAGCATAAATGGTGATATCAGTAGATTTAATTACTTATTATGGTTTTTCCCTTTCATAGTCTTTTAACTTCCAATTGACTGAGTCAGCACAGACAAACAGGATCTTTAGAATTCTATGTTGGGAATTCGTTAAATTTTTCACTGTCCTGGGAATAAGTGAATCATTTTAGAAGTACAGGTGGAGGAATTTTATGATCACCAAGAATAAGATGCACTTTCAGATTGCATGAGATCCCTGCATAAAGTCAGGGAGGCAGCAGACACCAGAGGCCACAGTATCCAGAGCACAAAGGAACCATGCTGAGCTAGTGCAGGGAGGAGCACTGAGACCAGGTAACAGAAGGTGGCCTTATGAAGCTACAGAAGTTGAGTGCCTTCAAACAGAAAGCTGATTTGCAGAATGAGTTCCTTTCTGGGCATTTCTTGGTGATAAAGGAACTCTGTAACACTTAAGCAGGACTGGAGCCAGGGACCATTTGGCTATCAGCTTAGGACCATACATGCTAGCATGGTTCAGTCAAGAGGTTGCCGACCAAAGGACTGAATTTTTTACTATTTTATTATCCTTATAATAAGCTGTTAAATTTTCTAATAAAGCTCCCTAATCATGACTAGTGTCTAAGGAAAATGTGAAAGCAAACAACTAAATGTTGTGGGAGGAATTGAAGAAGATACAAGAAATAGAGAGTCACTGTATAAAAAAAAATGTCAACCATTTTAGGATAGAGCACATTATCAAGAACTGATAGCACTGAGGAAACACAAAATCTGAACTGAAGGCACCGGTTAAAACAAGGATATAGGAAGGGAGAAGATACTATTTGAAATATATCATTAAAGGATCACAGGCTGGATTCATCACATGGACTTCTGCCAAATGTGCAAGGTAGTTGAGAGACCAACTGAAAGACTGCAGCCTTCATTATGTATTATAACTCAGAATAAAGGAAATAAGTATCCTCACAAGTAGACCCATAGGTGACATCATGATAAAGGGAGAAAATGCTGAAATTGTGAGGAATTTTCTCCTGATTGTATTACCAGAACTCATGGAAGCCACAGTCAAAAAAGTCATATCTCCTAAAAGGACCTCCTGAAAGTGTTAAAAATAGTAGCAAAGATATCACCTTGAGGACCGAAGATGCATATGAGAAGCTGGACAATGATTAAGGAAGAGGAGAGAACTGATGCGTTTGAAATAAGAGATTGGTCAAGAATATGAAATGCACCCTAACCTGAACAATGAACAGTCCTTTCTTGGAAGAAGTGCAGTCATTCATTTCCTTCGAAGCCTGGATAGTTAGATTCTTTCTCAGAGGAACCAGCCCTGGCGAAGCGCGTTCTTCTTGGTAAAGTCAAAGCTAGTATCACAGAGAGAGAAAGTCCCTGAGAATGGGAATGAGCACAAGAGATGGCATCACAGACTGAAGCACAGCGGAGGTTTTGAGAGTGTCACAGGAATAACCCATGGTTCTTCCTGTTCATGTACAGCCACCAGGTGAAAGAGTCCATATAGGCCAAGAGCATTGTCCAATAGTGTTTATTCCACAATGAGTTCTGAGATTTAAACCACATACTTCTACGTGTACGAAAATAGCATTTTTGGTTAATGACATTACTTTATTTTAAAATAATAATCATTGAAAATGCTATTTGGTTAGCAAAAAGATCAGACACAAAATCATATATGCACAAAATGATCTTATTGTTTTCATATGAATAGCTTATTTTTTAATTTCAAGTTTCAATGATCTTGCATGGCAAGAATGTGAAATGCTATCTGTTGCTTGAAATGGTATACAATTGGATAATATGACATTCGGAAGGCAGAAATTTCATTTCTTGCATTTTGAAGTTATAAAGTAAAAGAAAAAACAAATAGCTAAGCAAAATATAATTCTAATGACAAGGGCTTTGGAAACAAAGATTCCTAATTTCATTAGGAAAGGTAATATCGGTCATGCTATCTCATAAACTCAACAGCAAAGTACAGTTCTTTATCCACCTAGGTCATTTCTGTTGACAAAATACTATCAATTACCTCTACATTTTTATGTACTTATACATGTGAGTATCGTGCATATATAGCTAAAAGAAGTACATTCCACCTAAGAAATTGTTATCATTTCTCATGTTTAAAGACTATGACAGCTGGCACCTCTTTGGAAGGAATGAGTGTCTGTAATTACTTCAGGTTTCTTTCCCTACTAGTTTCCTTAGGCTTCTAAACAAACTATTGCACATCTTTCTCCACCGCCATTCCTGCCCAAACTTAATGATTTGTCAAAATAAGGAACAAGGGCTACAGGGATACAATTCAGGATTATGATTCAGGTCTGGGATCCCAGTACCTAACAACCGTGATCTTCAAGTGACCAAGTCAAAAAATGCATTCAACTCTGTGCAGTGAAATATGCAACCCCTAGAATATCAAACTCTGGGTAAGAACCCTCAGGATCCTTTCTCTGTGCTCCTAAGTTATGATGGACTTGAGGGATTTTGCCCTTCTGCTTGGGCAGTCTTGTCAGGAAGGAAACAGTGTGATGAAACATTTCCTATTTGTGTGGAAAATTAAAACTTTTGCTACTGCCAGTATTGTGTGTCTGCTTTGTATGGTCGATGTTATCAGGATAAATGGCTCTAGCACCCAATCAAGTGGTTGGTATTACTTGGTTAAATTCTAAATCAAATGCTCTGAGAGATAGCTGCTACCTGGAAACAGAATTTAAGACAAGTTGTATGTGCACCGCTTCTTCCGGCACTCCTGATTCCAAAACAAAGCAGAAAAGAGCCTTGAGCTGGCAATATATAACCTGCATCTGAAATGGGGCCTTCGAGGACCAGTAGAAGTGGACATAAATTTTTCAACAAAAGAGATGTGTGCTTGGAGCAAAAATAAGTGAATTAGATGAAATTCCCTGTAAACACACCTGAAAGGATATTGTAAAATATAAGAGAAGATATCTGTATTTTTACAACTGAAAAAAATACAGAGTTACAGTGAAAAGTTTAGGGGGAAAAGGATTAAAAGTAGAAGAGATGGTACACTGGAGTGATCAAAGAGTGAAGCTATGAATTGGGACCATGTTATTAACACTTGCTGCCAAGTGTTTCTTGAGATGCAGACAATTGTTATACAAAAAAAGATTCATTAAGAGAAACCTGTGATATCCATTATGTTAGAAAGTTTAGATCAAACAGGAATTTTAGAAGAGAATTGAAGTAAGTAATCTTAGAATACTAGTATTAGAAAAATAATGGCATGATATATCCTTAACTGGAAGATAGACATGTCTTCATATATAAAGTACATTTCAAATGTTAATCAGGCTAAATAAATATAAATATAGATAGATAGATAGATAGATACACATATATTAACTCAGCTTGGTGCAACTTTGTAGCATTAAGGAGAAAAAAGAAACAGAACAATTTTGAAGACACCAGTTAGAAAATGCAAGTTATATACTTACCTGCTCCAAATGACAGTTATTGAAAACAGAGTATAAAAGTAATGTTTTTCCTTCTAACATTATGTGAGAAAAGACCCTGGAATGATAGTTTCAATGTTTGGAGTAAAAATGGTATTCACTTAGGATTCTTTGCACAAATGGCTATTAAAATTCAGAACCTTGTATTACTTGTTACCCATAAGCCCTTGAGGGAAAAAAACACTATGAAATACTTTATTCCAGCAGAAAAAAACGCACTGCAAAAATGGTAAATGAGGTATATGCAGAATTCATAAGGTGATCTTAAACAAAATCAAAAGTAAAATATCAGGGTGAATAGTTTGTTTGTCTCTAAGACTATGAAGAAGTGATAACTCCTTAAAATCTTATGAACAGCAAGGGGCATTGTCAGATATAGTGTTAAAAGTTGAGTCCCTCAAGCTGGAAAGCTCTCGGAATATGATATTCAACGGAGAGTCAACAACAAGGCCATGGATGGAGTAAAGGCATCATTTGGGATTGGCCTTGGGTCAATGTGAGCAGCGAGGATAACAGCTGCATAGGAGCCCTGGGCATGGCTATTGGGGACCAGCCTCATGATCCGGTGCAGTATCCTCAGGATCGCCCCCTCCCCCACCTCCTTCTCCACTTTCATGTCTAGGATGCTGCAGAAGCATGTACAGCAAGGGTCACAGATTAAAGCCGAGCTCCAAGATAGGAAGCAAGAATTTTCCACAATTAACACGATGGACGAGTTCACCGAATATGCCAAACTGGAATGCACAGATGGTTCAGCTAGCAAAAATGCAATAGATTATAAATCCGTGCTCTTCATTTTGTAAGACCCATGGAAGCTCTCATCTCCCTAGGCCTAGAAGAATTGCTCTGTGACTGTGCCCTGGATGCCCAGTCAGTGGGTAAACCCACTTACCTGCTTCCTATCATTTCCTGGAGTAGCAGTGGTGTTGAGATTACTTGCTGGATTTCACTCGGTCACAAAGTTGTGGTTTTCATGCTCCATTCTTTCAGCTGAAGGAAAGGTGAATACAGAAACTAGGCTTTCAAAATAGATTTTCACTTATTAGATTAAAATCTGTTTTTATTTACTTTTTCAAAGAATAAGTTAGTGTACAAGTGTACAAGTTAGGTGCTTTGTTGAACATATTTGCTTTTGGATAGTACATGGGATTCATATATAAGAACCCTGGTTTTGGGCATTTGCCATTGAGCCAGAAGGGTGATTTTATAACCTTTCTTTACCAATCACCACAATCCCACATAGATCAAATCTGTGTAAGGCTGTGGAACTCACACTTGTCAATTGTGATGTGTGTTCTTGGTATATTTTGTTTTACACTGCCAACTAGAAATTCAACATTTTCTAACCACTTGAGTACTTTAAAAAGAGTGCTATTTGCAGGCCAGATTGCACAGTAATTTAATTTTCATACCACTACAAGAATGTGAAAAGCTGTTCCTCATCTCCTGCAGGACAGCTAGAAAAATAACACGAATTGACATTGCCCATGCTGCTTTCTTCTGTTGTTTAAAATGCCATTCATTGGACAAGTCTTTGTCCAATAGGTTAGTTTGTTTATTTGAAGTTGCTAATGTCTTTGAGCACTAAAAAACAATTCTATATCAAATTCAGTGTGAGAGTGAGAGAATATCTTATATAGGTAAGAGAGAATGATAAAAGATGCAGATATGATATTTGTGATATTTCTATAAAATATGTAGTAGCATCTAGGATGAGGTCAAAGCTAAGTGTAATCAGCAAGACTTCTTTTTTCTTTACTTAGGATTCCTTTTCTTCTAATGGTAAAAATTTATTGTTTTGAGAAACTAAATGATTTTTCATAAATATGTCAGATAGGAAAAAAGAGCATACAAAAACAGGTTACATGACTGATTTTATGAGGATTGTATGAGTGTATTTGTGTGTGAGAGAGAGAGAATGAGTGAGAGAGAGAGGAGGTTTGTAATAAGGTCAGAATGCTTTAATAATTATCCATAACTCAACTGGCAGTTCATCATATCATAATGGCTTGCATGCTGTGATACTGGAAACCATGAAATTTTCAAATATCCAAGGAGCACCCCATTCATGGCTTATACTAGAGTTCCAGAGTTAGACAAACTAGAATGAAGGAAGAAGCAGTCCACTTCTGAGAGATTAGTCCCGGAAAACCTTATGAATATCAGCAGAATATTGTCTATTATACTGCTATGAGATGAGCCCCCAAATTGAGAAGGCACTCAAAATAGAAAAGTGGATTAATGATGTAAATGTAGCAAAGTTTTCTAGACCTTGACTTACTTATTGAGTCAGACTTAAAATTAGGAGAAATAGTTCAAGTAATTCATTGTAAAAAAGCATTGGATATACAATGTAGGAATCTAGAAAAATTTGAAGTGATAAAATATGAAATTTAACATAGAGATTAGTGAAAAGAAATGAACTTGCATTGACCATTTGAATCAAACAATAATATAACTAACTAAGCTGGGATTGACTAATAACTGACATCATATTTGGTATCAGAAGTGTATTTCAGATATATGTTGAAGTAACGACACTCTCTGTGATAGTATAAGATTCATATACCTCCAAGGAAGATCAATCACTATTATTACTCATAATGACCATGAATGTCAGTAATAAATTGAAATACTCTATCAACATCTCCTATCTGAAATTGATCAAATATGCAATCAAAATTAATAACTTAATTATTAATTAATAATATTAATAACTACTAGTGATGGGAATGCAAAATTTGGAAAGGAAGAGGAAAGAAAAATACTAGGAAAGTATGGCATTAGTAATAGAAATATAGCTGGAGATTGCATCATAGCATTATACAAGATATTTATTTTCAATAACATATACAGTGACTATGCACACAAAGTTCATATAAAAATATGTTTTAAATGTGCAAAATAAATATGGGCATAATAAATGCATGCATATTAAACTGACATTTCCATCATTTTATTACTAAAACGAAATAATTTATACTACTATATCATCTGGTGCATGGAGGGCTGTGAATTTTGCGGCTAACCAGGTCGGCAGCTTGAATCTACTAAGTGCACCTGCAGAGGAAGACGAGGCTCTCTCCTCCTGCCAACATGTTAAAAGCCTAAAGAACTCCAAGAGGAGCTCCACTCTCTGCTGGAGAGTAGTTCTGACTCGGAAGTGAGTCAGCAGTGAGTTAGGCTGGATTTTGTTTTCATAGTAACATGAATTATCAGATATTATTGATAGATATTTAAGTTGTTCTCTGCCCTGTGGAAGGATATTTGGCAGTCTCTATTCCATCTTTATTTTGGGAGCTTAGTATATGTATGGGGGAAATGGCATTTTAAAAAGGTTTTTGAGACATTGTTTTAGTTTTGTTTTCTTTTGCTTTTCACAGTTTTATTAGCACAGCAGCCACACGTCATAACATTCAATAATGCGGTCATATCATGAAGAGTTGTCACCAAATTCAATTCTAGAATGTCTTCCCTGTTTGTACTCACTGTTATTCATGTAATTATTTTTTATATAATTGTGGCAAAAATATACACAGCAAATATTCCCCAATTCCACATTGCTTGTAAGACCAAAAGGCAACACAAATACCCTTCAATAGACTGGAACCCATCCACAGTCACCGGAGCTTAGTTAATTCGAACTCACAGTAACTCTGGCAGAGAGGAAAGGCAGCTGTGGGGTTTGTAAGGCTGTAAGCCATACAGAAGCAAGCGCCACATCTGTCTTTCACAGAGCTGTGAAGAGGGACTGCCAAGGCTTTAACCCTTGTGTTATCTGGACTCCTATGCCCAGGAAAGAGGAATGATTAAATGGAACACAGCAAAATCATTCAAGCCTGTAAGCTGCTTGCTATGCATTAAAATGAAAAAGATCTTTGCATGTGTGCAATTTACTATATTTGTATTATATAAGTAAAGGTGAAAAAATATTGCTACAAAATAATAGAAATCTTCATCAAATAGAAGTATCAACATCTTTTTCTTATAATAGCTTCTCTCAGGCCTATCCATTCTCAAATTGGTGTTTCTATCACTCTTACACTTTCCCAAGGAATTCAGCACTCCTCCTATTACACCACATCAAAATGACATTTTCCCATACTCCAGGGACTCAAATTGTGTTCTTTTGAAAAGTTTAATTCCATTCGAGGACAAAAATAATTCTGAAGGGGAAATATCAGGACTGTATGGCATATGGGGTAAGATGTCCCTGCAAAATGCTATTGGAATATCCTTTGGTGTTCTTGAAGAATAAGCCGGTGTGTTATGGTGGGAAATTATGCCCATTGCATCTTTCCTGTCATGTTTCACTCAATACTCTTTTCCATTTTCTTCAACTCTTCAAAATATTCCTATATTAGTCCTTACCAAAAAAAAGTGTAAGATATTCCTTCTTTGATATTCCAACACAAGATCACCATAACCTGCCTGGCTTGAAATGTACAGACCGAGCAGAGCACCAAGGAAACCATCACTGTGATTGTTCCTTATTTTGAAGGTACCAGGAGGTTAGCAGAAGGGCATGATTAAGAGAAATTGTTTGTAGCCCCCAACTGGTCACAGAGATGTGCTTCAAGACATTCTGTTTGGAAGAAATGTACCCAGCGATGAACTAGAGTGCTACTAGCAATGCTTACCTTCTTATGTACATAAGCAAATGCTGGAAGGATGCATAAATTGACACAGCAGTAATTGATCTGAAGAAGAGTGAGTAGAAATTGTCATTTTAAGATAATGTTACTGATGCAAATCACCAAAATACCATGCAAAAAGATATTTCTGAGTAAAAATGAAATAGATTTTTTTCATTAAAATCATAAAAATCAATATTTTTTCATTTAAAATTAGTTGTGAGCTAGTACAGATATTCTATCATGCCATATCTCAATCACATAAAGCAGTATTGAGTAATTGTTATCACATAGTTTCTTTTTTTGTGTGGGCATCATTGCCCTCTGGTGGGAGTGGAGGTCCAGCCCTGCTCTTGGAGAGCTGCTGCTGGAATTGAACTGCCGCAGTCCCACACTCAACCACTATGCCACTGGGGCACAGCCCCGCAATCAGTTTCAAAAATCCTCGTTTATCGTGAATGCCTTGAAATCAACTCTACTATACCCCCAAGCCCCCACTTTGGACCCTTGTGGCACACGGTAGCCTATTTGCTGTGTCTGTGGATTCATTAATCCTGGATTTCATATATTGAAACACAGAAGAAACATCTAACCAGAATTCAATGACCCAGTTAATATTACCATTTAAAAAAAGAGTATTCTCTTTGAGTTACTTTGCCTTTTAACTCTAGTCATTAAACATTCTTCATAAAGCTCTAACCACTTTCATCTCAGTATATTTCTTTCAACTAAAGCTGTTTAAAAATAGCACCTGGAAGCAATAGGGATTTAGGAGAGGGTTTTGAAAAAGTCCATGGAAAAACAGAATCAAATAATAATTAAATGTTCACATTTTAAAAGCATTAACACCTTAAGTCACAGTGGTCATGATTTTTTAAATGTGTTTTATGGGTGAATTCATTCCCCTCTTAAATGTATTATTCCAAGACTCTAGACCTCATGTGAAAAGAAAATCCACTATGTCAGTATACCTACAGTTAACATACCCTTCATGTGTTTGTGGCTGAGCCACTTTTACCAACCATTCAGGATTTCTTTGTAAAATCAGAATGATGATTTATATATTAAAATGCCAACTACACTCACTGCCGCTGAGTTGATTGTAACTTTAGTGACCCTATACTCCAGAGTAGAGCTCTCCCTCTGGGGTTCTAAGGCTGTCAATCTCTATGGGAATAGAAAGTCTCCACTGTCTCCCAGAAAATGGCTAAGATTTGAACTAATAAACTTGCAGTTAGGCATCCAACATGTAATATATTATAGTGCCAGAACTCTTTTTAAATGTATATAAAGTATATCAAAATATAGATTCCCAAGCTAGTATGTACCTGATTAATGTGAGATAGATCAGTCCTGCTAATGACACTTCCTAGATATTTCTTACATGTTTCAATATTTTGCTGTCCTCACAATCGGTTTACTAGCCCATTGGCCACCATCTTCCCTCCGTAGTGCCCCGGACTTCAGATGAGAGTCTGTGAGTGCTTCAGACAGAGCACATTCTTTTAACAAATATTTCTAAATTTAAATAAGCTTTATAAAATCTATAAATTTAAATAATTGTTTTCATTAAAAATCTTTAACAAAATCACTGTGTTGGAAGGATAGAGTTTATATCCTTTAATTTAATTTTACAATGACAAGCAACCTTTAACTTCAGTCTGCTTCCATAGCTTGTCCTTTCACAAGTTCCTCTTACCTTTTTCGTTCCAGTTCTAAACCCCTTTTGGGGGGTGTTCACTTCTCAACTTGACTCTTGCTGATGTTAATACTTCTCCCTAGATGACTGTCTTCCCAAACACCTGTCTTTTTATCTGACTGGCTTTTTTTGACATCAGCTTAATACAATTCTTCCAAGCTTAGTCCCCAATCACTCATTAAAAATAATACATGCCCCTAATACATGCTTCACATATGATCATCGCAGCACTACTAACACTTCAATGAAATTGCTTGTCTGTCTTCCATACTAGATTATAAACTTTGTGAAAATGACAACAGTGGTAGGTTTAATTACTTGTTAGCTAGCATTCTTTCTGGTGTTAGATAAAACTTAAATAATAGCAACAACAACAACAAATCACTGCCACTGAATTCATTGTGACCCACAGGAGCCCTCTAGGCTAGGTCGATCTGCCCCTATGAGCTTCTCGTCATGGGATGAGAAAGTCTTATCGTTCTCCCATGGAGTGCCCGGTGGGTTCAAACTGCTAACCCTGAAATTATCAGCCCATTGCCTAATCACTATCCCCCGAGGGTTGCCAGTACTAGAAGAAAATCTTTAAAATTTTGGTGCTTGGACAAAGGAATCTTCTCACTGTCAATTTCTGATCTTAAACAGTCCCACTCTTCTAGGACAGAGGACCTGAAGTAAACATGCTAAAGCATCTGCTTCTTCAAAAGTAATGAAACTTGCATGATAAGTCAAATCATGATAGTATTCTGGAAATTTGATAATATACAGTATATGTGAATAGGATGTGAATGTTTATTAATGAATAAGGTAGCCTAATGCATCTCTCTGAAAATAGGTGAGCCTAAACATTGAATCCCAAATATGTCAGGATATTTTCCTCAATGGTTTTTGGAAAAGCCTAGGAAAAATTTATTTCCAGTTTCTCTGTCACACATAATGACTCTGCTTCCAAGATTGATGACTCTATCTTCTGTCTAATGTGTTGCTTTTAATTTTTTTGTGTGTGAAAATGTAGCATAATTTTCACAGGCAAACTGCTTTGAATCCAAGAGAAATCAAAAGTAGCTACTCTTTACACTGGAATTGGCCACTACATTACAAAATATACATGTACAAAGCACACAATTGATGTATAAATTAATAAAATAGAAGCATACTTTGGTAATAATGAAATTTATTTTAGAAGAGTGGATCTAAAGCTATCTGAGATTAAATCTTATGTGGGGTAAAACTAAAGATGCCATGTCTTCATTTTAGACATTTATGTTTTGTGAATAATGGAGTTATAAAGAAATTTCTGGAAGATAACATGCTTAAAAAGGGGCAAAATTACCCTTTGATACTTTAACTTTTCTAAATGAATAGACAATCCTGATAGTAGATACTGAAAACTTTCACTTTTATCTCTGCAAAATTCTGCTCATAGGAGGATAAAGAAACCATGAGATATTGTAGACTTCTAATATGGCATACTGCTAATGCTTGCAGTATGTTTTGTACCTGTGTGTACACATTTGCTTGTATACATGAATATTCAAATATATGATTATTTTAAATTTAAAATGTGCATGTTTTTGTATGTGTTCCTGAAGCTTCAGACTAAATTTGTCTTTATTATCAATACATCTTATATCAGACATTTTGAAGACCATTTTAAAATCCTACAAACACATTAGTATGTTGCATTGATCTGAGAACTCACTAAACTAGATTGTGAAAAACTTTTCAATTCAATCATAGTTTTAATTAAAATTTGTTTTATACCCTTAAGCCATAAGCTTCATAAGTTAGATTTTCATATGTAAGTATCCATGTAAATCTACAAGTTAATGAAATGAGGGCAGAAAGTAAATCAAGACCTAAGTAAAAATTTTAAAAATATATTTGTCTAGTAGAATAATGAGTTCTACATCAGGTAAAAGCTGGCTATTACAATGTTCAGAGTTTTCAAAATGAATTTTATTCCTTATATACTTATCATATTTGCTGTCTGCTCAGATGCTACCTAAAATTTATAACTTGCACAAGTGAATCATGAATAAATTGTCCCTACATTCATAGACCTTGTAGTTGGGCATATGATAAATTTATTATTTAATTATATATAATTATGACATGTAATTTGTTAGGAAATATTACAATAGTATAAAAGTTTCTATTTTTTTTAATAACCAGACTCAGCAGCCCGCCTACCCCCCAACAGGCGTCAGAGAGAGGCCAGGGGAGCACGACCAGAGCGAGAAGAGCGGTCCCATTCACCAGCAATACCCGTCTTTCGTCTGGCGCGGCTTAGGTCCGCCTTGGGAGAGCGCGACAGCACCACATCGATCTGGGGCAATAGCATAAAATTTTCATATGGAACTAATCAGATGATTTGTCTTTATTGTGGCTGAAGAATTCTTATTTAGTAGCACTGTTTCTTTTAATTTCATGGCCAAATAACTTTTCACTATATGAGTATATAATATGTGCTTAATGTGATGCTGTTTTCTTTGGTAGAACTATATGCATTTTGGAAATTATATTCTCACAGCCTTGAATAACATTGAAGGGAAGTACAATACTCTAAGCGGGTTCACAAGGAGCTATGAAATATAGGGCTGATTTAACTTCCACCATGGGATGCTCAGGCTTGTACCCTTTACCTGTAGCTATATGATAGTATTCATGTAAGGCATACATTGTCTCTTACGAGATGCCTCCCAATACTCAAGGTCTTATTCCAAAGTACCAACTCTTCCAACATTTTCACAGATGAAAGCTTCTGAGTGGAATGGTAGGTAATAGGACCAGTGAAGTCCGTGGCCATGTACCACATGCTGAAACACCCATGTCATAAAGGTCACTTGGTGTCTGCTGAGGCCCCCTGTAAAGGAAAAGCACATCTGCTCTCATAATGTGTGCTGCCTTTTATCAAGAATTTTTGTCATCTCTTCAAAGGCAGATAGGTTCAGTGTTCATCTGCTCAGGAGATGGTGTTGCATTAGTTGTTCAGTAAGGGTCCACACCACTGGGAACTCCATTCAGTCATTTGACAACAGCAGTGACAGAGCACATGCTATTGGGACCATTTGCAGACTACATCCTGCCCCTTCATGCACTAATGTATCAATACTGAGTAAGTCGTGAGAGTGACTAGCTAATGTCTACTTCCCATTCATCTGTCTAGTTGACTCTGATTATTTCAATGGGGAATGCTCTTATTATTCTTGGGTGTTGTCTAATAGTGACCCCATTTGACAGACTTTAATTGGCACATAGGTTTCCTAGGCTTTAATCTTTATGGAAGCAGATCATCAAATCTATCTCTCATCAAATTGCTTTGTGGTCACTGATGGAGTGCTTATGGTTCAAGCCCTGATTATGACTTTTTCAGCTATTTCTTCTTGAATTATTGCATATCAGCATATAAACATCCCACAATTAACATCATTAGGGTCAACTATACTTTGAGAGGGCAGATTTCCCCTTCTACCCAGAGTGCCTTCTACCCAGTGAATTCATTTTCCAGGATTATATCAGACAATTTTCATAGAGTTTTCATGGGTCATTTTCTTCACTATTCTTACGGTTTTTAATGCCAGAGCCTTCTAATCTGTTTCCTAAGAATTTCTGCTGCCATGGTGACCCTAGTGGTTTAGCATAACTTCCAGCTTGACAACAACTCTCAAGCCATCTCACTATGACAAACTGACACACAAGTATTGAGATTGGTTTCTCAGTTAAATTTGTGTAAATGTTTAAGGCCGTTCAAATGTTTAATACCATTTGCTTTTCACTTAAAGTATAAAGCCACATAAGAGGAAACTATGCATGCAAATTTTTGACAATTTTACTCCCCCAACCTCCAATAAATTGTTTTCAATAGATTATTTTCCCTTCTAGGTCTGTCCAGTCACTAGTGTAGCTATCCTACTTCTGATTCTGCATAAATTAAGCTCTCAAGCAAAAATGCAATTAAATCTCTATTTTTATTTACAAATTTTCAAAGTACCTCTATTTTATTTAAAAATACCTAAGAAGTGTCTCTATTTTTATTTAAAAATTCACATTCCCTGCCATTGAGTCAAATCAGACTCAGAGTTACCCTATAGGAAGACATAAAGGTGCCTGTGTGGCTTTCTGAGACTGTGCATCTTCATAGGAGTGTGAACGCTCATCATTCTCAAGAGGAACGACTGGTGGTTTTGAACAGCTGATGCCACGTAGCCCATGGCTCCTCTCTTCACCATACAAATAAGGTATAGCAGACTCTAATTTGAAGATTGATCAGTGTGGTATTTGGAAAGAGCCTTAATGATACTGTAGTCCAAACCACCAGTTGCTCTGTGGGACACATGGGACAGTCTACTCCTATGAATAATATCAGAAAGTCACAGGGACTGATCTACCCTCCATTAAGTGTCACTATGAGTCAGCATTAATTTGATGGCAGTGAGTTTGGTTTTAGTTGAGAGACTCATGGCTAAGGGTGCCGTCAAACTTGCAGATCAAGTGACACCACCTGGAAATATGACCTTTTGTATAAGAATGAGGGGCTCTTGTAACTGATCTCTCTCTCTTCTTCCCCTAATCCCAGTCTAATTCAAGTTCATTAAACCTATGCTAGTCCATAAGACCATCTTCACACTCATGTTGCCACATGCTGGTGACAGAATGGTGAACAGGAAAGCAGGAACATACCTAAGAAGATACTGTCTTACTAATGAACATAATACTTTTAGTTTCATCTCATTTCATCTAGTGTATATATGATATTTACTTGAGCAGGAGAATGGAGAAAGATTAATTATCATAAAATATATGCATTTTAGATTTAAACAGGGACTGCAGAGGAAAAGGGAAAATGACAGCTTAAAGATGTAACTTTGAAATAAAAGCTAAGGAAAAGTGAGCTGAAGACAACATTATTGTAGACTCAAATGCCTAAGGACATAGTGGAAAAACACAAAACAAAAAACTTCCTCAATGGCCGAGTTGCAAGCTATGAGTTTGTTCTTATATACACTTTGAGTCAAGGTCAAATTCCTAAGTCCCATTTGGGAGCTGAAAACATACATGTTGATGTGGGAATCCAAAGCTCTGGTTAAATATAGCTCTTTGCAGAGTCCTAAAGAATTTAATATGACATGACTACATTGAGGGAAATAAGCAATTAAGAAAAAAGAGAATGAGCTATTAAAGTGTATTAGATCATTGTCACCAGTAAATAAATAAAAGAAACATTCACAATGAAAGATCTAACAGATAATCCAATATGAATGTAAGGGTTTTGATCTTAAAGTAGACCTCAAACCTCATTCAACTTGGTTCTTTCTCCAGGTATGCTTTTTTTTTTTTTACATGTTGATGTTAGTGATAAGTCTGTACACACTGATTATTTCCTTAGCACCTTGCTCTTTTAATTCTTCTTTATCTTGTCTCTTCAGAATAATTATAAGAATCTAAGGAAATCAAAATTAAATGTCGATAAAAGAAAGCATGAGTTTTTCATTTAAAAAGTAGGAAATTTTTGATACAAAAGGAAGAGCCATTTCTGTTAAATATAATGAGGAAAACTTGGATACAATTCAAAGTTTCACATACAGGAGCCAAAATTTCTCACAAGAAAGGTTAAAATGGTGTCCTGATTATATTTCAGGAGATAGAAATTTGGCTCAACCAGAGTATGCATGGAGAACATAAAGCTTCTCTATGAAAAAAAAGCTTATATATACTTTTTTTGTCCAAGAAGGAATGAAAATAAATACAGTAAGTTGTCTCACATATTAAAAAGCTCAGTTTGAATTAAAAACAGCAAGTGACAGGATTCTCAAATACACAGGATCTGAGTAATTTACCAAGGAAATTTTGGGGTATGAAACATATGTATTGTTTCCTTTTTCACTATCTTTTATTATTGTAGCATGCTTGACCTTGCCCATGCATTGGATCAAAAACTACACTTACCGTTTGATGAGGGCATCTTTCTGATATGCACCATGCTTTGAGAAGGGTAATATATCCACCTCACAGTACAAAGACAAAACTGTGCTTCTGTTACTGAACAAGCCAGGAGAAAACTATGTATTTCAAAGTCAAAGTCAATATCAAGGCAATGAAACTTCTGGCAGCCATTATGAGCTTCAAGCTGTGCCTTGTATTCGGCTGTTGAATGGATGCTACACGGAAGCATTACAGAGATTTGTTGGTGACAGCTGCCACCTCATGAATCAGCCATTACAGGAATAACATTGAAACGTCCATTTAGCATGCCAGATGCAGGTTTACATTCATGTTGGGATTTGTTTGCTTGAAAGAAGGCAAACTTCTGCAAAAATTAGAGAGCAATAATGAAACAGGATTAAAATAACAGGAGAAAAGCCCCACAGGAATACAGTGTCTTAGTTGTATCTGTATGGAGAGGGGCAGTTTATTTTCTGAAGGTCTTTCTGTGACATTGTGTATACTTCTTGACAATTATAGCTTTATTTGGAGACAGAAATTGCGAGCTGTTCATATTTGTTTTTGCCTCTGATGCGCATGCCGAGGAGAGAATAAAAAACACTTGGAAGTTAATATTTTCAGAAAACAAGGAAGTCAATAAAAAGTCAGAATTGAACATCAGCCAAAATTCCAACTTTTTAGGCACCAAGTTTATATGTTTCTGCAAGGTTTAAATTTACTGGCTATTGTTACTTTGATCAAATGCTGTTTGAAAAATGGCAGTAGTTGATTTTTAAAATTTAATTATTATTGGACAGAAAAATGTAATTATTATTATTGGAATATCTCTCCTGCTATTCATATACCTCATTAGTGCTCTAATAATAAAAAATAAATTTTGAATAACTTTTTGCAAATGTGAATAAACAATGTGCAGCAGAGTCTATTTTCATTTCAAAAGACATACTGAGACAGGATTTTCATCTACAGATAAGGGGAGAGAGGAAATAGATTATAAATGGCTACAATAATATTTGGAAAGTCCTTCCTTTTGTGGACCAAAATTTATTATCAGTAACTTTATGTCCACATGAACAAACTTAATCTTGATCATTCATGAGTTCCACAAACTGTCATTCATTTCTTCATAGTCCATTCCTTTAAATAGTCCACTCAAATTTTGTGTGAAAAATAACTAGATTAGATACAAAAAGTTGATAAAATGTGAATTTCACCTTCAATGTATTTAATCTTTCATGATGGAAACACATGCAAAATAACAGCACAAAACTTCTCTGAACGTTCAACAAAAGACGTAGAGTATAAAGAGGGAGTACGGAAGTTTCACCTCCAGGATAACCTGAGACGAATAGGTCATAAACAAATGACTAAAAATAATTTAGATAAAGAAGCACCTTCCCAAATTTCAGATCTTTCTCTTTGTTTATCTGAGTTACTTTTTATAGCTTAATCTTAAAAATAACTTAAGTCCAGTCAATATCAAACCAAATAAGAAATTCAAGCAGAAATACAAAAAAAAAACAGTACCTACTAACAGAAGAACAATTTACGTGTTAATATCTTATTTTGTTTTTATTGTGGATTTCTCTGTATAAATTTTGATGGAGATATTTTTTAAAAAGGATTTTAATATACACACTTTAATGGTCAATGATTTGATTCACCAGACACGTTGTGGCTAAATATTTAAGCTTACTACAATTCTTTTCTTTTTTAAAATTTTTATTTATTTATTTATTTTTTAGGCATCACTGCCCTGGTGGTGGGAGTAGGAGGCCCAGCCTTTGCCCCTGTGAGCGGGAATTGAACCTCCATCCCAGTGGGCCGCAGTCCTGCGCACAACCACTACGCCACCGGGGCTCAGCAGTACAATTATTTTCTATCTTGAGTTATTTTCACTTTTCAAATTTTCAATATGTACTTTGACAAGCAAAATGTATTTTCTTCAAGGATCCTTTCAGGAACATAATTGCATTCATAGAAGCCATATATATGTATATTTATTTATACATATATTTCACAAAACTTACTTAAAAGAATAAGTCTAAGGAATTTTTGCAACATATTTCAATTTCTATAACACTGTAGATATGAGACAAATTTGAAGTTTTAGCTGGATTTCAATTGAATTTAAGTTCAAATACTCATTATGTCATCAATTTAAATAAAACCAAAATCTTCACTACTGAATCAATAGAAGGAATTTGGAAGACAGGATACAAGATGAAGTTATCAGGAAATGTATTTTGCTTGGATTCACAATCAAAGCTTATGGAAGTAGCAGTCAAGAAAACAGGTAACTGATTTCACTGGGCACACATGAAACACAAGATCAACCAGAAGTACTAAAGATGTCACGCTGAAGACCATGAAGTAGTTGATTAAACCATGGCATTTTCAATCATCATCTATTTCTGAAAACTGGACAACAGAGGAGGAAGACACAAAAATCAATGCATGTGAACTATGGGGTGGTTGAATCATATTGAGTTTACCATGGACCTTAGAAGCTGCTCATCAGAATACTCCTTAGAGGTTAGGTTGGTAAAATTTCATCTCACATTCTTTGGACATGTTGCAGAAGAAGACCATCTCTGGAAAGAAGCATTACATTTGGTAAAGTTGTTGTTGTTGCTGCTGTTAGGTGTCCTTGAGTGCATTCCAATCCACAGTGTGTTCTATGCCCAATAGAACAAAATACGTCCTTGTGTGCCACGTGCCTCACCTATGCCTGAGCGCATTGTTCCAGCCACCATGTCATTCCATCTCATCGAAGGCCTTCCTCTCTTTGGATGTCCCTCCTCATTTCCACAAATTATATACTGACCTAGGGATTGGTCTCTCCTGACAACATGCTCAAATTATGTCAGACCAAATATTTCCATCCTTGTCTCTCAGAAGTACTCTGGCCCTACTTCTTTTAAGGTAGACTGGCTTGCCCTTTTAGCAGTATTTTCAATATTCTTCACTAACACGAGGTTTAATTTTTTTTAAATATCATTTTATTTGAGCTTATATTCTCATACACTCAATACATCAAGTGTATCAGACATGCGTGTACATATATTACCAATGTTCTTTTCTAGACATTTACTTTCTATTGAGCCCTTAGGATCAGCTCCTCTTTTTTCCCCTCCATTCCCACCCCCCTCCCCTCATGGTCCCTTGATAGAGTATAGATCGTTATTATTCTCATATCTCATTCTGACCACTGACCCTCTTCCCCTCTGGTTTCTGTTGTTCTTCCCCCTATAGAGGGTCTCTGGTTATGTGCCATTCATTATGATGGGCAGCCCTTTCCTTCCCTTTCTCCCTCCCCTTCCCCTACACTTTTGGTATTGCTATTTTCCCTTCCTGTTTCTGGGTGCGATGTGTTGTGTGATTCATCTCTGGGCTATACCTATGTACATGTTCTGGTCCAGTCCAGAGTGGTAAGCAGCACTGGGGTCATGATAGTGGGGTGGGAGGGTGAGGAAACCTCAGGGAATCAGAGGCATACTGTGTCATCCATCTGTGCTCTACTGAGCCTTAAAATGGTGGCTGAGTCTCAGCTCTGACCACTCTCATTCTAACCAAAATGCTTTACTTTGTTTTTCATTTGTTGCCAATCTTCGGATGCCTATTATCCAGACCTGATGACACCTCATGATTTCAATGGCTGGCATGCTTCTTCTATGTGGACTTGTTGCTTCAATGTTAGATGGCTACTTTTTTTTACTTAAAGTTTTTAAGACCCCCAGATGTTATATCCTTTAATAGCAAGGTAACATCAGCTGAATTCACCATATTTGCTTATATACCCATTTTGTCTTTAGCCATTGTCAGGAGGGGTGGGATGAGCATCACAAAGTGCTATTTTGCTAGAACAAAGTGTTCTTGTATTGAAGGAGGGTATGATTGCAGCTTCAGTGTATTGTCTTATAGATATATTTACATAGACCAATACCTCTATTTTTGCAGAATAATGTATCAAATCAGTACACACCTCTTTTAATAACTCTCTCTATAGGTTTCCTTCATAGAACCTTCCTGTTTCCTTTTGCCTCTTCTTGCCCCATCATCATGTTCCCCCTTCTTCCACCTCTTAGTGCTTCTTAACTATACTGGTGTTGCTCTAATACCCACAGGATCTCTACAACCTCTTGAATGTTGATTTTATTTCCCTAGTTGTCCCCCTGTCTGTGACACTGTTTTATAACCACACGTTTCCCCCATTATTTTCTCCCTGCAAGACCCTCAGACCAATTAGCCCCTTTGTTTTCTCCATGAGATTGCTTCTCATATCTGTCTTATATAATAAGTAGGCAAACTAGCAATGTCCTAGTCTAAACAATAAGAAAACGAAAGGTTGAAAAACAATAAAAAATAAAAATAACACTAAGAAAGAAAAGGAGAGAAAGCCCCACAGAAACTTACATAGTTCTAGGTCTGTCCACTCACCTTTTTAAATCTCTCCCTCCTGGTCCTCGCGGAGTCCTGGCAACTGCCCTTCCCAGCCTATAGTCTATCTGGGGGCTCCTTACGGCTTTGTACTAACACCACACTTCAAATGCATTGACTCTCTTTGGTCTCTTTGAGTCACTATACTAAGTTCACATATGTATTCCATGTGCAAATGCATGGATTCATCTTCAGTCTTCCTTAATCAATGTACAACTTTCACATGCATCTGAGGCAATGGATAACATACTATGGCTTGGGTCAAGTGCAGCTTAGTTCTCAAAGTACCATCCTTGTTTTCAACACTCTAAAGAGGTCTTGTGCAACAGATTTAGCTAATGCAACATGCTTTTTGATTTGCTTTCCACCACTTCCATAAACATTGGTTTTGAATCCAAATAAAAATATTCATGACAACTTCAACCTTTCTCCATTTATCTTGATGATCCAGTTCTGAGGGATGTGGTCTTCTTCACAATGAGTCATAAGTCATACTGAAGGTATGACTTTATACCTTCAGTCATACCTTTATGACTTTATATCTTCATCAATTTCTGCAAGTTCTGTTCACTTTCAGCAAGAAAGTTTATGTCATCTACAGATTGCAGATTGTTAATAAGCTTTCCTCCAAATCTGATGTCACATTTTCTTTATATAAGTCATCCTCTCTCATTTTTTCTCATTGTACAGATTGAATAGGTATGAATAATTATATAAAACACTGGCACACACCTTCCTGATTGTAAACCATATAGCATTTTCTTGTTGTTTCCACAACTCTCTCTTGACCCATGTACAAGTTCCACATAATTACAATAAAATACTCTGGAATTCTCAAGGTTCTCTTGAGGTTCTCCATAGTTTATTAGGGTCCACACAGTAGAATCCTTAGGCCTAGACAATGAATCACAGGTATACACAAGTATTCTTTACTTTGATCCGAATTCCAACTGCCATCATTCAAATATTAGGAGAAAAATATTATAAAGAAATATACAAACATCACAAATTAAAAAAAAACATAAAGTAAGAAGATTCTCAGCATGTTTTATACTAAAAAAAAACTCAAGAAAAAATCAAGCCTGTGCTTGCAATATTGCAAGAGTCTATGAGCAAAGTAGTGAGTAATGCAGGAATCAGCAAACAAAGATGGAAACAATACACAGAATCATATGAAAGGGAAGTGGGTTCTAAAAAGAAGATCTTCAAGGGGATGAGTTGACATATAGGTATAAAATAGAATCCACATAGCAAACATTGTCAGAATAATGTACGATATGTAACATTTTTACTTCTTTACACATGGGTTACGAGTTGGATTTGCCTCAAGAACACCTAACAGCATCAAAAGATTTGAATCATTTTACAAAGTCCTTTTGGAGCAAATTTCTGGGACTCTGCTCATTTTGCAGGGGGACAATGGAACAGATACATTTTTTAAAAAGTTTGCACTAATAATTATTTGGAAAATAGTCTGAGACATGAAATAACTGAAATTATGCAAATGTACATGCTCTTTTAATAATTCAATAATCTAATAATTATAAAGACCTGGATTAAAATTCAGATACCTTACATGAAAAGAGGGTTGAAGTAATTCATGACACAACAACAACATATTATATTTAAAGTGTAAGAAAGTGGGAGCAGCAATAACAATAGTATATATTTTTAAATGGAATAAGTGACTTTGGATAGTTTTATTCAAAATAAGGCAAAGGGTAGAAGTAATTTCCATGAAAATATGAGTTTCAATAAATCTGATTTCTTGTCAGAAATTTTCAGAACTACATTAATAGATCAATTACTTCATCACCTTCAAGTGATGAAAAGAGATCTGGGCTAGAGATACAAGTCCCTACTCAAAAGTATAAGCATGGAGATAACTAATAAATATAGGTAAAATTATCAAACAGTACATACTTCCATGGTATGTAAAAAGAAGGTAAATAACTCAGTCTTAAATGAAAGTTCACTGAAAGAGCTAAAAATATATAAACACATTGAGTATATAAATACATTGAGTAGATTGAGAAGAAACAGGAAATGTTGCATGCTATAAAGAACAAAATGGTGTGAGGAGAAGGGAAATTCAACGTCAAGACCAACAGATGGTGATTGTCTCTTACACACAAAATAGTCAAATGAAAAAGTGCTAGAGAGGGATCTCTTTTCTCCCTGACTTTGTGATTACATAAAAATGAACTAATATTAAAATGCCTTTCCTAGCAGCTACTTCTCTGGGGTGAAGTTACTTATCATATTGGTTTATTGAAAGAAAGAGGGGCTGAGCCCCGGTGGCGTAGTGGTTGTTCGCGGGACTGCGGCCCACTGGGATGGAGGTTCAATTCCAGCAGTGGGGCTGGGCCTCCTACTTCCACCACCGGAGAGCAGTGATGCCCCCCCCCAAAAAAAAACCCCCAAAAACAACAAGAAAGAGCCAAGCATGCTAATTCAACCTCTTTACTTCTTCTCTCATTTAAGATCAGTCTACCTGTGGGTCTGCTACCTTCCCATCCATTCCTTGACAGCGTGATGAATTCACCTCTGTAAAAAAGCCCGGTGGCTTGACAGATACATTTGCTTCAAAACAGAGTTAGTAAGTCTATTTCCTTGGCCACATATTTCATCTATGTCCTTAAAGTTAACTACTGAAAGACATAATGCTGACATTTTAATCTCCATTTTCACTGATCCATGTCATATTTGCCAACTGGTTCAGAATTCAGGCATGAAAGAGAAAGTATTGAATGAGCTAAACACCAATGATAATGATTGAATAGCATCCAATGAATGTACAAAAAATGCAGCTAGAGAAAAACATGCAACAATTCAGTAAAACATTTGTTAAACTAGTTATAGGTGAATACATTGTAATAAATTGAGAATAATTTATTCTTGAAAAGAAGTTTGACAGTAAAAACTGCTGTTCAAGGATGTTGGATGTGAAATAGTCAGTGTACTAGCTAAGGAGGATTTAGGTTTTATGGTTTTCTAGACTTGTGCTGTTTTTGTTGCACCTTCCTATTGCAACAGCAGCTATTTTAATATGGATTTACATAGGATTTAAGAGCTTTGGAGTAAACTGTGATAAGAGATGTGTGACGCAGGTAATACTTGGTATGAAGAATTCTTAAGGCTGTTGGAAAGCATAAAGTTCATAGCACAGGTGGACAGATCAGTGTCTCACTGACATGAGTGTAAGACAGGCAAGAGTAGGCTTGCATGAGCATACCACTAAGAATACAAAACCAAATTAACTATTGTTCTAGCTTTCAAGAAGTTTCTTCTAGCATTTGAGTGAGACAGAAATTTAACTAACCTTAATACAAGTTATAGGGGAGAAGATGTGAAAACACAGCTGCTTTTTTATAAATTCACTCTTCTCCAATTTCAGAGTGCTCATTTCCTGTGGGAATAAAACTAGAGAACATGTTTCTGATGCAACCATTATATGAAGGTAGTTTAATTTTAAAGCACTGCTTCCCATTATATGAAGGTAATTTAATTGAAGAGCACTAATACCCAAATCATTGCTTTGTAAATCTGGGTCAGTCTTTTGACGGCTCCTTCAATGTCTTGATTTTAAAATCTTACATGGGTGCTTGAGAAACAGTTTCTTTCCTTAATGATTGTGCACATTTGGACTTGAGAACTTCATGGATTCCAAGTTTACCAGTGTTGTAGATTTTACCAATAATGAAGAAACTGTGGAATTTTTATGTAGATTTTTTAAAGGCTCACTTTACTTTACCTGTGCACTTGCCTGGTGTTGCTTTTATCTGGGAAGAAGGAACAACTGAACCAAATGCACTATCACTAAGTTGGTCTCAATTCACAGTGACCCATTGCAAATCTTTACAGAAGCTACACATCTTCTACCAAGCTGCTGGTAGCCCAAATCACCAATCATTTTGACCTCCTTAAACCATGCTATTCGAAGTTTATTACAGATAACACACCCTGACATAGTTCATTCATATCAAGCAGTGTTGTACAATTGCTACTACAATTAGTTTCAAAGCATTTTCCTCCCCTTTGAACTCCTTGACAGAAGCTCCCCTTTAACTCCTTCTCCCACTTTACTTCCCGGAACCTTTTTTCTCCTTGTTGTCTCTCTAGGTTCATCAACCTTGTTTTTCATATACTGGAAAGCAGAAAAACTACTTAGCAACAATTCCAGAGGGCTACCCACAGTGACAGAATACATAACTCCATGCCCTCCAGGTTATATGGCATAGATGAGTAGATATTTGAAGCTTAGAAGTGAATTAATCTAAGTTGCTATTGAATCTTATGCAGAAACTGTATATTTACAAGACCAACATACAATAAAACCAAGGAGAATACAAAACCAAAAGAAAGAAGAACTCAGGGAACAATACTAAAGAACACCCTAAAGAATTAATTTTTAAAAAAATAGAAAACAGCAAATAAAAACCCAGAGTCAAATATTAAGCTTTTAATGCTACTTTATATTTTAAAAAGGAAAGGGGTGGAATTAAGTCAATGGAAAGCAAAGATCAGGGAGATAGAAGAAAAAAAATCTTATACAATCATTCCTCAATTTTATTCAGAATTCTATATTACTGAACTGCTGCAGGAAAGAATAAAAAATGCAGACAAAAATCTAATTAACAAAGGTCGAAGCCTAGAAATATTGTGTTACATAATCAAGAGGCACTGGCAATAAAAATTACATAACAGAGACAGTGATGATCATGTGCTTATGCTAATTTCATGATTGAGATGTAGTGGTGGAGACTAGCCTGTTAATCTGGGGATAGCCATAGTAGCCAATGAGGCCTCTCTGTGGGCATGGCTTTCTCCTGATACATCTGGGAAATCTCACGCTATTTCCCTCATGGAGATGAGAAGCTATCTCCCCATTTGTTGGAAGTTAGACTCACAATGAACTATGGAGGAGACAAGATGGCAGTGTTCGAGATGCTGGACAAGCCAGAGGAGAAGCCACATGGCCTTACCCTGATGCGACGAGAACTCTGAAGCGGGAGAGGCCACGTGGAGACCCCTGCTAGCATTGAGTTGCTTCTACCATCACTGGATCCTGTTGATGAACCCTGAGCCCTGGAAGCAAGGAGCCATGGGGAGACCCCTGCCAGTGCCAGGACTCTGCACCCACTGACCTGTGACTTCATGAGTCTGACGGAGACTTTATAGACTGGTATCAGGCATATGGGTTAATATCGGACTTGTGACTTTGAACTGAACTGGGCTGGGTGCTTTCTCAATGTCCCATTCTTCTTGCACATAATAAACCTTTTCCTTATATCCATATGCGTGTCTATGAATTTTGTTTCTCTAGCATACCCTGACTGACACAGAGATAATAACAAAAACCAGAAAATTGACAAAAGCTGAGCAAGCCCTGCTGGTGTAGTGGTTGAGTGTGGGACTGCGGCCCACTGGCTTGGCGGTTCAAATCCAGAAGCAGCTCTCCATGAGCAAGGCTATGCTTCCCACTCCCACCAGAGGGCAGTGATGCCTAAATAAAAAAAAATTGACAAGAAATGTTGGTAGAAAATTTCCTTAACATTATGAGGTAGATAGATATGGATTCAAGAAGCTGAAGAAACTACCCAAAGGATGAATCAACATGACATAATATAAACTTTCCAAGACCTAAGATTAGAAAAGACTTCTGAGAATATCTTGGAGAAAAACAAAAATTCACCTACAATGTCAATTCATACAACTAATCTCTGATTTCTTAACAGAAACTATGCAGGCAAGAAAACAATGGGATGACATATATTCAAACAGAAAAAAATATTAATAATCAAGAAATATATATCACAAAGTTGTGTATATATATATATATATACATACATACACACACAGACTTAAAGACTTAGAGGTTCAGAAACCTAATACAAGGTCACCATGAAGCTTTGTGACATAGTGGATTATGAGTGGGCCAGCAAACCACATGGTCAACAGTTCAAATTCACCAGTCACCATATGCAAGAAAAATGAGGCTTTCCACACCTGTAAAGACTTAAAGGCTTGGAATTCAAATTGGGGCAATTCTATTTTGTCATATAGAGTAAGTATGAGTCAGAATTGATTTGCAGGCAGTAAGACAAGTAGGAATTGACCTAATAGCAGTGGACTTTAAAGAATATACTGTTAATGGATTAAATAAAAAATGAAATTAAGAAATTTCTTTAGTCAAATGAGAATGGCAACACAAGATACAAAACGTTTTCAGATACAGTAAAAGTATTGTTTGGAGGGAAATGTAAAGCAAAAATGAACACATTAAAAAGAAGAAAGAACCAAAGTGAAAGATTTACCCCAATATCTTAACAACTGGAAAAGGAGCTGCAAATTAAGCCCATGGCCATGAGATGAAATAAGCATTAGGCCGTAAATAAATGAAACAAAAAATATAGAAAAAATGATCCAGCATAATCAAACAAATGATATTCATGCCGAGTATGCAATTTTGGTTCAACATAAGAAAAACAATAATCCAGAACATAAATAAAAGAAAGAAAAGGAACCAAATGATCATATTAATTGGTATAAAAGCATTTGTCAAAATCCCTACACATTCATGATAAAAATACTCATCAAACTATAAATAAAAGGGAAATTACTAAACACAATAAGGAGAGTCATACAAAATCATTAGCCAACATTATATTCCACAGAACAGGAGCTAGAACCAGACAAAGTTCACTTTATCACCACTCTTATTTGATATCATACTGGAATTCTTAGAGTATTAGAGAAGGAAAAATATCAAAGGCATACAAGTTGACAAAGAAGTATATCTATTTATAGATTATATCATGTTGTACATAGAAAACCCCAAAGATCCAGCAAGAAAATTATTAGAACTTATTAAAAGACTCAGAAAAGTAGCAGAGATTAAGATCAATATACAAATTAAATTGGTTTAATTTATTCTAGCCAAAAGCAGTCTGAAAATGATCTGAAGAACAATATCCTTTATAATAGTTATCTAAAAGTAAAATGTTGTAAACATGGCAATATTACCCAAAGCTATGTGCAGAAATAACGCAATCCCATTACTGAGTCCAGCATTATTGTTCAATGAAATGAAAAACCAATCACCAACTTTTTATAGAAATAAAAAGAGAATGTGGTAAGCAAAACATGATTAAATAAGTACAAAGTAATAGGCCTCCTACTTCCCAATCTCATAACCTCCTACACCACATGACTCAAACTATGCAAATACTCATCTTCAGAACTCAAGATCACAGAAGAGACCAGGCTTACTGTCCAGATAGAGAGTGCCCACCACCACCACCACCACCACCACCAACCGAGATCATAGTCCTTACACTCTGGTCCTGATTACAAATCATACCTGTGTTAGAATAATCAATATTCCTATTGATTATTAATAATCAATAAAAGTACCATTTAGTAAGGAGAACATTATGATAATTTGGAATGACAGAGGAATGGAAATATGTAAAACAGGGAGAAAGTAGGATCATTGGTGGCAAATTGAAGGGATTATAATGGATGAGTTGAATCACACGGTAGATGAATTGTAGGTAATAATGTAATATACTCTGACAATATTTGCCCCATTCACAAGAAAAGATTATTTAAATGGGAAGAATGAGAGGGAAACAATAGAAGAAAGAAGAACAGAGGAAGGGCGTGATAGAAGGAAGGACCCACAAATCAAAATACAAATTCACTGTCATCAAACCAATTTCAACCCTACAGAGCTGGGTACAACTGCCTATGTGGCCATCTGAGGCTGTCACTCTTGAAAAGATTGGAAGCTTTGTCTTTCTCCCATGAAACAGCAGGGCAGTTTCAAAGTACTGACCTTGTGGTTTGCAGGTCAAGGAGTAACCACTGTTCTACCAGAGCTGCTAAAAATGGACAGGAGAATGGAGTATTGAGGGAGAGAAGACCAAAAAGGAGGTGAAGGGTGGGAAAAATTATGACTAATTTGGTAACAGCTCTACCTGGAGTTACCCACAGATTGTCACCACACCTCTCCTTTTAGTAGAAAACCAGGTAGAATCTTTTGTCACACCTTTTTCTTACCATTTTTTACAATTTACCATTACCCTGTGGAAAATTATTAGGGAACATACGACATTTCATTAATGCAAATAAGCAAATAAAGAGTTCCTAAGAAAAAGAAAGGAAAATATTCTTAAAAATAATGACTAGCTTGTATATAAACTTCCATTAATACCTAGCATAATTATAGGAACATGGGATGAATTCAAAATTGATCTATAAGCAGGTAACCGGAGGACACGTCCACCTCAAACAGAGTAACATAATAATGGTGAGTATTAGAAAGTTTAAGAAACCAGAGATGCTCTACATTTTCTTAATATTAATATCTGAACATAGTCTATAAAAGAGAAGAAAATTTCTAACAGATAATGGAAAAATTTTTTCTGTAGAAAGCTATGTTTTTTCTAAGGTAAAGATTTTCAAAATGTTATGAACTAAACTCTGATCAGAAAATGTATTGCAATTTTGTCTCTTTTTCTGTCTCCCACAAGACTGCTATCTATCATCTATCTATCTATCTATCTATCTATCTATCTATCTATCTATCTATCTATCTATCTATCTATCTATCATCTCATCTATCTATCTATCTATCTATCTATCTATCTATCTATCTATCTATCTATCTAGCATCTAGCATCCTCTTTCTACTTATCTATCCCCAGTTCCATAATTCAATGGTCACATAGAACCCATGGAGAATGCTCATGGTCATGAATCTTAAGATGGATAATCCTGGTGAGAAATGCTCAGGATGCAGGTGTTCAGTCAGGACAGCTAGCACAGTTTTAAGACTGCTAATCAGTGTCAAAGTTGCATGCTTCTCCGCTGCAAGGCTCAGCACGGAGCTGAAGGCATTCAGTTCACTTCAGTAAATTAATGAAACTAGGGGCCTGAATAAAGTACCCAGAAGCACCCCCCATGACTCCACAGCCACAAAAAAGCACTCAGGTATACTTGCTCTGGTTCCTGGTCCTGTTGCTGCTTTTCTTCTGTCTCTCTGCTGGTGTCAAAGCTGTCTTCCTGGATCAAGAATACTCACTTCATAAGAATCTTGGGTCCATTGGGTACACCTCAGGCCAGTCCAAGCTCTCAATAGTAGTGAATCCACCTACTCCAGCTTCTGAGATAATTTGTTTTATAACCACCAGGATGACTATCACAATAAATCCCTTTAACAAACACTCGCAACTCAATCCTATCAGTATCTTTCCTCATCGTCTCTTCCTTGAGCCATCAGGAAATGGTAATTTAGTTGGAATTGCCAAGGCAATGTCTAGAAGAGTCACGCTAACTTATCTATCCACTGCCTGGTAAGCCATCGTGGTTAGATCCCATTAGCTCCTTTATACCCTGAGAGGAAACAAGTCATCAGTCTACTTCTACAAAGATTGCAGGAATGGATCTACTCTCGCCTGCTTCGTCACTACATGGCAGAATTGTCTCATTGGAAATGGTTCTCCTTTTTCCTTTTTGTTTTTTAAGAGAGATCATCATATGAGTCTATTCCCTCCCTTCTCCCACAAAAGTCATATTAAAAACTCAAAGCCAAACGAACTGCCATGGAGTTGATTCAGACTAATAGTGACTAAATTATAGATGAGTATTGTCCTTGTGAATTTCCAAGAATAAATCTTTAGGGAAGTATAAAACCTCTTCTTTCTTACCTGGAGCAACTAGTAGCTTCAAACTGTTGACCTCCAAGTTAACAGCCCAAGGCATAATCCATTACATTACCAAGGTTCATTTTGCATAGTATTCCATTGTGTGTAGAAAGAAAAGTAAATTTATTCCAGAATATACCAATATTTGAAATATAAATCAATAAAATAATCCATTTGACAGCAATTGTTGGCACTAAAATCTCTAGACCTTCAAATTGAGTATGTTGAAAAAATATATATATTCCTTCAGAAAGGGAAACTCTACAAATTTTTAAAGTAGCTAATCACTAGTAAGAAAAGAGAAAACTATTTTAGTTAACATGAAATAGGTAATTGGATATATCTGTGCCCTTTAAGTTTCAATATGTTTGCCTTTTCTATAGCTATTTTGATAATTATATCTATAATATTAAAAATAGCTAAGAAAAGCTATACCTATTCAACCTACTAAATCAAGAATTACTGAGTGTAAATCAACATATGGAATTCTTAAGTGATATAATTACAATTCAATTAATAGTCCACTTGGAAGCATATAATTCTTCATTATTGCCAAACTATACTAGAGAGAAGTAGAAAACTATTCAATATTAGCACCAGATGTCAAATAATGTGATTGATCATGTGTCACATAGTAAATATTTTTCTCTACCAGTATTATTATAAGAACCTGAAATTTACCTAAAGGAAAAAGTAACTAGCAGTAATATTTATGTTTAAGGAATGCTTAGCCATCCTTAGAAATATGAAATCATGAGATTTAAGTGAATAACGCCTATTGTCCTGAAAACCAAGAAAATTTCAATTCACTTAAAGTTTAAAGTTTAAGGTTTCTCTATATTTGGGAAAGAAATCTTATATATAATGTATCACCTCCAAAATAATCAGATGATCTGCAACAGGTGGGATGAGTGTGATAGAGACTATATCAATTAGAGACTCCAGACAGGGATTTAGTCAAACCTGTCAATCAAGTTGCAGTCTGATGACACTCCTTGATGTCATAAGCCTTTTGTAAAACAAGCCAGACAGAGACTATGCCTCTTTCTTGGTTATTTCACCTTTCCACTTGTTGGGACTTTATTATGTGAGAGCTATGTTTGCCCTGCTGTGTTTCCACCAGCTTTGGGATCATATGACTATCTCCACTGGCCTTTGGCCTTCATGTTTCAACAACCTGCAGTTACTTGAGTCTGACGAAGAAATTATGAACTGGCATAGCATTTATGGACTTGAGTTTAATTGGGCTGGGATGCCCTCATGATGCATAGTTATTTCTTAATATGCAACTGTCTCATATGTAGATGAGTGTCACTGAATTTTTCTAGTTAGATAACCCAGTCTAACACAGGGAACCTTTGTGAAACTTGCACCTACACTATTATTTTAGTATTATAAAAATATTCTGTCTATCACCAATGTCTTAAAATTCACAGAATTTTATAGAATGTCTTAAAATTCGTAGAATGTCTTTTCTGGGAAATCATGCTAAAGTTTAATGGGGAATACACAGTGTTAACATAGAGTATAAAATTTCAAGTTTGGAAAGAAACATCAGGGACCATTTAATGAAATATATTTTCTCTAATCCAATGTTTTAATCACTGTTATCTTATGTAATTAGGAAAGCTATGTAGAATAGTTTTGTAATGTTGTGTATATTAACTTAATTATGGAAAGAATTCAGTTATTCCTAGTTCCAATTGCAAGGTTTTGTGCCTGAAGCAAAATCCCTTTCATATGCTTTGATTAATTGGGTCAACATGTCTTTAGATAATAAAGGATTATTATTAGGTCAATCAAATTACTAGTGCTTTCCATATGTCATAGAACAACTAACACTAAAATTAGGCTAGATATTTAAATAATTATCAAACTCCTGCTAACATTAGGATGTGTAATCAGTAAAAACAAAAATTTCAGAAGTTAATTTGTAGCATGCTCTGTGAAAAAGTTGTGTGTTTTTTGTGGCTATTGAATTTCTTGTAGAAATAGTTTATTCCTTTTGACTGTTTCCATTTTCTCCTCATTTTGCATTAGTTTTCTACTGCTATAATTAAATAATAAGCCACCAAATTGCAATGGCATCACTGAGTGGGGCAGTGGTGTGGACCTCCACCTCTAGCACTGTCATATTGGATGGCAGACCATTAATTGGGTAGCTTAAAACACAACAAAATACCTCTCTCACAATTCTTGAGATTTGTAGCTCTAAGTTGAAATGTTATCAAGGCCATGTTTTCTGTAAATCCTGTAAAGGTGGCTGTTCCCTCAGGGCTGCCAGATTCTGGAAACCTCAGCTTCAATGCTGTGGAAGAATAATTCCAAATTTTTACCCTAATTACAAATAAAGTCATTCTACAAGAATAAGAGTTAGGACTTGAGCATATCATTATGAAGGACATATTTCAAACAAGGACATCTCCCAACTCTCTTCTTTGTCTTGACTATCTTACTCTGGATGACTTCAGTTGACATAGCCATATTGCTCCATCATTCTGTACTTTGATATTTTCTATTACTCTCTCAGCTGTAGAGAAACATGCAAAATTGTATGCATTTTCTAAAATATGGATAGTTTATTACATTCACACCAGAAAAGAGCCCTGGTGGTGCAGTGGCTATTCATTGGGCAGTGAGCTGTGTGGTCAGAACTTTGAAAACGCCAGAAGTTCTGAGGGAGAAAGACTGGTTCTTTCTACCCTCATAAACAGTGGTAGTCTCAGAAACCCACAGGGAGTCACTGAGTCAGTATTGATTCAATGGCAGTATGTCTGACTTTTGGTATATTTGGTTAGCCATTAGAGTGATTAGGAAATGGTTCTCTAGTATGTGATATCTATATAGAATTAACTATAAAAGAAAGAAATCATGTTCAGAGTCATGCTAAATACATATCTTCATGAGGAGATCATTGAAGATATGAGTCCTACAGCTAAATGTGATGAAGAAACCAGTTAGTGCCCAGCGATCAGAAAGAAGAGAGTGTTAAAGGCTTGTATTAAATCAAGTAGCTATCAAAGCAATGAATCGACTAAGACTACAGAGAAGAACCACTCCAGTTTGTGGGATCCAAAGACTATGAATAATGAAGTTCAAATCACAAGGTAGGAATTTTAACAGAGCTTACATTTTGAAAGTCTGGTGTGCAGAAGGCTGTGACTGACAGTGGAGGCTAAAATCTATTTGCAGGGTTTCCATTTGGTTTAGTCTCTGATGAATCCCTTTTGACCATAGTCCAGGGATGTGAAAAGCCTTGGTAGCAAACAGAGAACATTATAAAACTGATTTTGGCAGTTGTAGTCAAGTTAAATTGCAACATCTTGTCATTTGATTTCCCTTTTGATCCATTTTAAAAGTCCATCAGTTCTTAATATTTTCTGCATCCTTTTTAGTTGTTTTTTCTGATAAGCTTTGTGATTGGTTCTTTTGTTTGTTTGCTTGTTTGTTTCTCATTTGCATTTTGTGTGATTTTCTGTATATGAAATCCAGCATAGGTAAATCTCTAGAGACAGTAACTGGATTATTAATTACCTTGGGGTATTGCAGGGGAAGTTGGGATGAAATGGAAAGCAAGCAACAGTGAGTAGGAGAAAGAAGAAAATGCTCTGAAATTGACTGTGGTGGTGATTACACCCCTCTTCTTCATGTGATCAAACAATTAGAGGGCACGATATGTGAAATATATGCCTGTGACTCAATGGCAGTGAGTTTGTCATTTATTTGGGAGAAATCTAGTAAATATTAAAATTTAATTAAAAAGAAAGATGTTCTCTTCTCATTTTAATTTTTTTTCAATCCTTGCCTTCCAAGTGGACAGGGAATTAATTGTTAAAAAGAAATTAATAACTTGGATTAATAACAAACAAGAATTCATCTTGGGACAGAAACTGTCTTCAAATTTACCCAGCACTTGGGATAAAATTTTAGATTCAAGACATATGACACTTGTGTTGCCATCAAGTTGAAGCCTGGTACTCACAGTGACTATAAGAGAGAGTAGAACTGCCTGGTGCTTTTCCAAGACCAGCGTTGACTAAGGGGGCGCTCCATATTTCTGCCTAGGAGCTGGCCTGCCTGTTTGAACTGCTGCTCATCAGGCCTTCTTAAGATACGCAAAGTCCTTGACAACGACTTTAAGGCTAGGAATGGGTTGTTCACTAGAGGACGTAGGTGAAAGGACACATCAATAACAAAGGCAGAGGGGCCATTGTGTATGGGGAATGAAAGGCAAAGAGAAGGTAAAATGGTCAATATAATTTGCTCAGACTAGAAATGCCTATAGCATCATTGGAGGTTGTTTATGTTGCAAACCTTGCCTTTGTAACTGAAAACAGAAAAATATAGTGGGTTCATTCTGTGAATTATTATTGATTTTCTTAATCACTGTGGTACAGCATTATGGAATCAAAATAGTTATAAACAGGAAGACTGAAAAACTACTGCATTTTTCAGACCATATGATGCACCCAGTCTTTATAGGAGGAAAACAAGAAAATATTCTGAAACAAAGTGTACACGTATACTAAAATGTTTATTGAAATAAAGCAAAATATGGTAACATTTATTAGTGTATAAGACATCACCACATTCATGAACGAATGAGGGGAGGCATGTGCTGTGCTGATCATGTGACCTGAGTGACATTGAGACTCTAGGAGGCGGGACTTCCCCAGAACACACAGCAATCCACAGCACGCAAAGAGTAGCAGACAGTAAGCAGGTGCATGGGCTCATAAACAAATGTTCTGGGGTACCAAATCTTTAGACCATAAGATTCACCCTCATTTTCCCCACTTTTGCGGGGGAAAGTACATTTTATGGTCTGATGAATATGGTGTATTCTCTGGGAATGTGGAGTAATGTTAGGGAGAATTTTAGACTTTCAGAAACCATGGCATTAGGATCAGTTTAATTTTTAACTTCAAGGTACAGAAGGAATTTCCAGCAGTCACCTGTATTAGCTGAACACAAATAAGTGAAAGAAAAAAAACATTCTGACCACAACCTATGAAGAAGTAAGAGACGCCTGAGGATGAATGTTTTGTAATATGAGATTGTTTTTAGAGAGAGAAAGAATTATTTCTTGCTTATCCAAGAGAGATTATAAAATCAAAATAAAAATATTGAACTCAAATTGTTTTTCAAAAATGATTTTCTACCTTCCTTCCCCAAAGATATTGTAAATTTCTTTATTTTTGTATATATTGGAATAACAATCATATAAGTAATTCTGACTAGCTGAAATAAGTGCAAGTCATGACATGTTATTTATTTATATGAGAACCACAGTTTCTCTCCAGAATACAGATCATGTTTAGCTTGCCAGCAACAGTATCTCTGAACATTAGCAGATGAATTAAGAGAACCTGGTTGTAAATTTCCACAAACCGAGGCTAATATAATTTGGTGATTTATGGTAAACCGCTTTAATCTTCTTGTTTGTAAATTTGATTTGAGTATTAGAAGGTGCTTACAAATATTGAAATCTTTAAATATATTAGTTAACTAATAAATTATTATAATGAATGTTGCTTATTCTTCTATGTGAGTTGGAATTAACTTGATGTCAGTAAATATTTTGAGAGAGTTACATATAAATTTAGATTGTGGTATATCGCTAAACTGTCAGCAAATGCTTCTTGAAAATGTATTGATCATTCTAGCTGTCTATTGCTGGCAAAATAAAGTTCGTGGCTTAAAACAACATAAATTTATATCAAACAGTTCTCTAGGTTAGAAATCTAACACTGATCTAAATGTACTAAAATCATGGTGCAGACAAAGGCACATTCCTTTTGGAATGCTTTCAGGGTGAATTCCTGTCCTTTATTTTCCTAACTTCTAGAAACAGTCACATTCCATGACTCTTGGTCTCCTCTTCCACGCTCACACCCAGCAACTGTACGCTTCTCTGACCCATAATTTAGTCTTTTCCTACTTTGACTCTGAACTCAACCAGGAAAGATGGACTCCTTTTAAGGAATTCTGTTATCCTTTTAAGAACAGCTGAATAATTCAGGATGATATTTTCTTCCCTATCCTTAATCACAAATGCAAATTTCCATTTGCCATGAAATACTATGCATTATTTTTCTGGCAAGTAGTCATGGACAAATTTAGGAGGTTATGATTCTTTCTATCTTATATATGTTAAAGATATGACTGCTTAAGAGGATTTTAAATTGCATATTATCTGTCCCTTTTTCAAGATTCTCAAATGTTTCTTGAGCATTTCATACCACTATTCTGTATATTAACTATTTCCCACGTGGTTCTCCTATTTTAAGGAAAATTATGGAGGCCATAGTCAACTGGCCAGTAGGGAGTCAGCTATTTTAACTACCTATAATATGGTCTAATCAGAAAAGCACTACAGATAGCCAGCTCCCCACTGGGCATAATCCCAGCTGAGTCTCAATAGTTTTCAGACTGATTACAATATCTTCAATATGTACTTTTTGAATTTGATACTATTATCCATAACCTCAAATGCATAGACTAGCAAAATTCATTGTGCATAGCTTTCATAATGCTAATTTGATAGAAGCTTTTAAATTCTTTCAAAGATTACTACTCCCAAGCTTTCAATCAAACACTGCTAATTTCTGCCCTTGAGCAGCATCTCCTATGTGATAAGGATTGTGTTAATAGAAGCGGCAATGAAGTAATTAAAGCAGAAAAACAACAAGGACAAAAGTTCTTGTTAGCGATTATGATTTACAGAGCTCCAAATATCTCCTGACTCTAGAACTAAAACTCCATTTTGTGAGTTGAAACCCGCATATTGAAAAATAAGTAGACAAAACACAATTTAGAAAATAACAAGCAGAAACCATACTTCAGCAGGTCAGAGTTTGGGGGATGTCATTTATACCCGAGCACTTAAAAATGGCAATTCTCTTGTTAAAACCTCTGAGTGCTAGGTTTTCAGGGGGTGGCCGGTCCTCTGATATACTCACAGCAAGGGTTCAATAGGCAGTTGTGTAGTGATAATTGTTATTTATTATAACACCAATATAAAGATCATGAGAGAGAGAGAGAGAGAGAGAGAAGAGCATTAGAAGTTATGTGTGTAATTTCATGGTACATGCTAGATGGTCCACAAGGAGAGAGAGAGAGAGATGGGAGAGCCGCAGCCTCGAGGGAGGCAGGCTGGAGTGAAGCAGGCTTGGACAAAAGCAGGCTTACCCTCTATCCTTTGTCCCATCCCTATATACGTTCTGGAGCCAAGCCAGGCCACTAAATACAGGCAAGAACATATGTCACAGTAGAGGGCTGTCTGAAGGGCTATATGGTGATAAGGGGAGTGGTCTTATCAATTTCCATGTGACTACATGAAGAGGGGAGTGAAAAGGCCAGACCTTAACCTGTGGACATAGATAAATATTTCTATCAATCTAGGGACAATTAACAATGGCTCTTGAATCCGGCCCAGAGACTTTGAGGGAAGCGAGTCACCATCTTAATAGCGGGGGAGTTAGCTCGTAGTTAGACAACACAAAGGCCTTAAATAATTGGGAATTTCAGGGAGAATAGCTAAATCAACTTCCATAGCAAATGCTGATAGTCTGCTTAATATTTGGAGTATAACATTGTGTGCTCACTTTCCGAACATTGCATGTTCACTTTCCTGATATAATTGCTGAGGACAAATGTGTGCATAAGCTAATGTGGTGAAGAAAGCTGATGGTGCCCGGCTACCAAAATATATAGTGTCTGGGTCTTAAAGGCTTGAGTAAACAAGCAGCCATTCATCTCAGAAGCAATAAAGCCCACACGGAAGAAGCACACCAGCCTGTGTGACCATGAGGTGGTGAAGGGATCCAGTGTCCCCCATAAAGAGCTAAAATTATATTATTAATAATGAGTGGGGGTACAGATTACCCAAAGCCCATTAATAGGTGAAGTGACAACCTCTTGCAGAGGGGTTACAAGGAGGATATGAGCCAGTTAAGATACAGGGTAGTAGCAGTGAAATATGCAACCTTCCTCTAGTGCCCAAATGCTGCCTCCCACCCACTGTCATAACCCTAATTCTACCACATAAATCCAGCTAGACCAGGAGATGTACAGTGAAGTTGGAAACATGGGGAATTTAGGACAGATGATACCTCAGGACTAGTAATGGGAGTGGTAATACCAGGAGGGTGGAGGGATGGAGGAATAGAAAGGGAGAACCAACTTCAGGGATCTACACATAACCTCCTCTCTGAGACACGGAAAATAGGGAAGTGAGCATTGGGACACATTGGACAGTGTACAGTATGAAAATAATAACAATTTGTAAATTACTCAAGGTTCAAATGGGAGGGGGAGGAAGGGAAATATAGGGAGCTGATACTGGGGGCCTGGATGGAGGGAGGATGTTTTGAGAGGGATGATGGCATTAAGTCTGTAAATGTGGTCTGCATACAATTGATGTTTGTATGGATTCTGATGGGAGTTGCATGAGCCCCCAATAAAATGATTCATTAAAAATAATATTTGGAGCACAATAATTGTGGAGAAGTTCTGCCTTCATCAACATTAGGTGACCTCATGGAACATTAGTTCCATTTAGAAATGATCAACTACTGTTGCTTGCCTTATGCACTGCAAATGCATTCTGAATATGCAAGGCAGAGTGCAGCTTGATTCATAGAAGCCTTCAGTGCTAAGTCAAATAATATTTTCATGTCACAAGGCACAATATCAATTATAATATCAAGAAGCAGTGAAACTAGGAGCACAATCCTTTAAGCTATTCTTGAGAGCAAAACATCTTATCAGTTCTCTGCCAAGGTTGAGGAACAGAGCAACTGATACACAAAGAGGTTAGGATAGGTATGCTTTTGAGGTGATAAGAATGGCTTTGGGTCAGATACTTATCTAATATTTTTTTTTGCATTTCTTACATAGAACAGTCTAATATAAAAAAGAGCTCGATGCATGCCATCCAATATATAAACCACCAAAATATTCTTGAGGATTTTTCATTTATAATTTAATCATTCACTTGTTTAATCTATCAGCAAATATTTATTAAGCATTTGTTACATGCCAAGCCTCTATGCAGGAAAAGTGCATACGAAAATATTTTCATAAAACATTAAACAACACATAGAGCATAATAAATATTGACAATAAATTTGTGTTTTTAATAGTTTTAAATTAATGAAATTACACACACTACGCTTCTAGGAAATTCAACTGAAAATTTTAATTTACACTTCCTGATTTTTTGTCATACCTCTTATGATCTGTACTCAAAATTTCTCTTTCAAGCATCAAAAATATTTCTCATCATTCATAACTTGCATTCTAGCTTTTATATTGAGTCTTTTCAGACAAGCTAATTCAAATAATCCTTGGCACATCTGTCAGTTTGTCTTACTGTGGTGGCTTGCATGTTTCCCTAATGCTTGAGGCTATACTTCCAGTATTTTAAACACTAACTAGGGAGCCCATGGTGAACAAATTTCGACTGTGTTTTCATGAGTTTTCAGACAAAGAACTGACTAGGAAGAAGGAAGAGGCTGACCACTCTTGAAAGGCTAAGCATTAACAACTTCAGAAATAGTTGTAGGTACCTGATGATCATCTTGTGTTTATACACTAAAAATATGGCCTGGTAAGAGTTAAAGCAAAGCCATCCTTCAAGACCCTGACAGAGCAAATCTTTCAGGATATGAGTGAACAGGTGTAGCACGACTTGAAGCAAGAAACAGCAGACGCACCCATAGATGCATAGTCAGAATGTGGATTATACAAATCACGAATCTAGCAAAACAGGAAATCAGCAAAAACGAAAAGGAACACATAAGATCAAGACCATAGATTTTAATGAAATGAAATTAATTAGCATTAATTGGCATTAGACATTTCAAATCAGAGAGGCATGTGCTTTAAAATGCTAGAATACCAAAATGAAGGTGAATGACATTGACTTTATCATCAAACTAAACATTTTGAATTCTATCTTAAAGAACAATGTTGACCATGATAGGATAGTATAAATATACCTACAAGGAATATGTATACTAATGTAAGCTAAAATGAATATTCTTTAAATTTATGTACTAACCACTATAGTCATATATGAAGAAACTCTATTGTCTGAATTTGATCAAATATGTAATCAAAATTGGTATGCAAAACTTGGAAATAAACATGAATAATTGGTAGTTGAAAATATGACTTGGGTTATAGAAATGATGCAGGATATTGCATGACAGAATTTTGCACAACACAAATCTTATTCATTAAAAATAACTCTTTTCAGCAACATAAATTATGAATGCACACACCGACCTCAATATAAGAATACAATCAACCCAATTTGTGAAAACAGATTTTGGAAAAGGTCTAAATCATCAGACAAAACAAAATCAGGATGAAAATGTGGAACATACCAGCAATTACATATATGTTCTTTCAAGTTGACTCTGTAGAAAATAAACAGCTTAATCTGATTTTTTTTACAGCACAACTATAAAAAATACAACCTAGGAAATATGCCACCTGAATTTAAAGACCACATCAGGAATAGACTTTACACATTGTACACTAAAATCCAAGGATTAGGGGAATTATGGAACTGCTTCAAGAACATTGTGCATGAATAAAGCAAAGAAAGACTAAAACTGATGTCAGAAGGTATTCTGAAGTTTGCTCTTGAATGTTGTGTAGGAAAAACAATGAAAGAAATGATGAAGTAAAGAACTGAACACAAAATTTCAGACTGTAGCTCTAGAGTACAAAGTGAAGTATCAGGATGAAATGTGCAAATAGCTGAAAGAAAACCAAAAAGGAAGAAATCTTTGTTTTTGAAGTTGAAAGAAATGCAAGAAAAATTGATTCTTAGGTAGCACTATGGAAGAAAACTTTGGGAGAAATATTGAATGATTCAGTGAACATGAAAAGGAAATGTACTGAATGATGCAGTGAACATCAAGAGTAAATGGAAAGATACAGTCACAATTTCAAAAAAAAGGGTCTATATTCAGTTTTCAAGAGGTAGCATAAGATCAAAACTTAAAGAAAACTAAGCTTTACCAAAAAAGAAAGAGTTATAGAATAAAAGGGAGCTACTAGAAATTGAAGTTATTTCCAGAAGAAAAAAATGGAGTTATTATTTTTGATGCCTGATAGATTTTTTTGAATTGGAGATTCAAATATTTTCTGAAAATATTAATCTATGCATTTTTGGCTTATGCAAAAGTGTTTGACTTCTTGTGTCATAAACAACTGCGGATGCTATTCTGAAGGAAGTAAATCCTGGACATTTCATTGTGCTCATGTGAAATATATATATATGTATGTATATATATATAGAAGTTTTTCAAACAGAACAAAGCAATATTGAATGGTTTAAAACCTGGAAAAGTGTTTGTAAGAACAGTGTCTTTAAAAAAAAAGAATAGTGCCATTTCACTGTTTATTTAATTTATATGCTGAAGAAATAATCCAAGAAGCTAGAATTTATGAAAACTGTATTGCAATATTTTGGTCACTAGAATTTGGGTCATTTGGGGGCCACACTTATCAGTTATTTGGCACTTAACACACCTGGGAGTTATCCACAATAATATGACCTGACATCTACTCCCTTATGGGGTCTTCTTGGAGTAGTGAAGACGTTGGAAGAAGATCAGAGTGAGCTAGAATATCTTTTCTCAGGCCACAGCCATGATATCATTGGAAGGACATTTTCTTGAGGGTGTGACCTACTTTCTATATAAGTGGATGCTCTGGGAACACAACTTCCCTTTTGCTGAGTGTGAATCCTATATCTGCCTCCTCCTCAAACGTCAATTCTCTGAACTTTGCCATCAGTCTGTCTTATACCTGTTGACCCCATGAACAATCAGTGGCTTATCATCTGACCTGTGGAATATGGATTTGTCTTCTACTCAATCGCCAGCATGATGTACTGATCTTGGATTCATCTGCCTCTGTAGTCATGAGTTGTGGTGTCATGTTGATGTTGGGTTCATCAACCCCAAAACTGTAGGTATCAGCAAAAGCTTCAGCCCTAGTTTTAAAACTGCTTGGACTTGTGTGTGTGTGTGTGTGTGTGTGTGTGTGTATGTATGCATCATCAATTCCCTGGTGGGAGTAGGAAGCCCAGTCTTGCTCCTGGAAAGCTGCTGCTGGATTTGAACCGCCAATCCTGTGGGCCGCAGTCCTGCACACAACCGTTATGCTGAACCAGGGTTCAGCCTCCTCCCTAGAATTTTACTAATTGCCCACTTTTACAATTCAGTAAGTCATTTTATTGATATAAATTCAAAATAAATTATATATACATATATATATATAAATGAATTTGCTTCTCTAGTGAACCATGCCTAAGATAGATATGCAGGTTACATAGTCTTCCTTGTTATATGTGATGAAACCTTGAAGGATTATCTCAGCTACAGCCTTCAATATGGATTTCATCACAATGTAACAAGTTTGGATGCTGATCCAAAAGCACCTGGAAAGAAATGACTAGTGATCTCCTTTCCAAAATTAGCCATTCTTTATCCTATAGAGTACAGTTATTCTGCAACACATATGAATTGGGATTAATTCCATGGAATTTTAAGATATATTTAACATTCTAACATTTTAACATTCCACGAAGACAAATCAGACAATGAAGAGCACAATATGTATACCTCGTTAAGGGTAATTAATGGCAGTAAATAAAAAGCAAACATTGCAGGACTCTCTCAGCCTTATCTAGAGGGATCTGATCTCAGTGCAATGAGAAAAGAGGGCACATTGTGAGACCTGCTGAATCCAGTGCTGGTAAATTTTTTAGTGAAAGCATTTTGGTTTTGTTTCCATATTTATGAAGCAAACTTCTGATAATTCTGTTTAATGGATAACTTCTTCTTTTTTGGGTGGGGGGGCATCACTACCTTTGGTGGGAATGGGAGGCCCAGCCTTGCTCCTGGAGAGCTGCTGCTGGATTGAACAGCCAAGCCAGTGAACCACACGATGCCACCAGGGCTCAGCCCTAATGGGTAACTTCTTTACAAGAAAAATGACACAGTTCTCTTGATAGGTTTATTTGTTGTGGTGGTTACATAGCTTTATGTCAACTTAAAGATATATAAAAGTATATGGGGATAGGCTGAGCCCCAGTGGCATAGTGGTTGTACACGGGACTGCGGCCCACTGGGATGGAGGTTCAATTCCAGCAGCAGCTCCATAGGAGCAAAGACTGGGCCTCCTACTCCCACCACCAGAGGGCAGTGATGCCCCAAAAACAAAACAAAACAAAAGTGTATGGGGTAAATTTTAGCCTGTCAATCTGGTTGCCGCCTAATGACCACACTTGGAAGTGTGACCCAAGATACTTATATGGCTCTCTGGAGGTTGGTCTCTCTTTTCCCCTCCCTTCCCTTCTCTTCCCTTCCCTTCCCTTCCCTTCCCTTCCCTTCCCTTCCCTTCTCTTCCCTTCTTTTCCCTCCCCTTCCCTTCACTCACCTCCCCTCACCTTCCCTTCACTCACCTTCCCTCCCCTCTCCTCCTCCCCCTCGCCTTCACGCCTTCACCTTTCTGCTTGTGGGTCACTTTGATATCTAGCAGAGCCATGAGATGTGATGGCTACCTTTGGATCCACATGATTTTGTACCCACCAGTCTGTGATAATTCTGTATAATTGTGTGTGGCTGAGTGAGTCTGAAGAGAGACATGTGGGCTACAATGGGACTGGACTGCGACGTCTACCGCAGTTATCATTACTTCTTGATCTAGAGTTCTGCTTTACACATACAAGTATATTTGGGGCTCTCAATTTGTTTCTCTAGTCAACTTGGCTTAATCTTTTTGTATTTCATATTTATCATTATAAATAAAAAATAAGTATAATATGTTTGTAATTTATATGACTATTTCAACCATTCATGGTATGATTATGGTAATTTCTGCAGCTATATTAATCCTTTAACTAGTATTTTCTGATTGGATCAATTTGCTCAGTGATATTCAGGTTAGCTGAAAATATTTTCTGACTTTCCTATAGTTATCCTGTCTGCTCCAGAATACCCTGGCTTTTTTGGAATATTTTCAGCTGCATCTTCACTACTTTTCTTTTAAGGGTCTTAGGGTAGGATTGTCAGTATATACCCCCAGATCTTGCTAAACCTATATCCTGAGAACCTCATTAACTGCCTTAAGAAAAGCTGACTCCAGGAATTTCTTATTTCTGGCTACAGAAATTGGAAGCTTGCACCTTGGTTAGAAAGAGTGAGGTGCCTGATTTCATTAACTCTTTCATATTTGTTTATTTTGTTTTTATATGCATCTCATTGTTCAGTTCTAAATTAAGTGCACTAAATCTCAGCTAGGTGACTTTGGGATTGATTTTTTCTAATATAGGTATGAAAGGTTGCCCTAAAAGAAATTGGAAAAAGCTCCACTCGGTGCAGCTTTCGTAGCACACGTTTTTCCCACAAGATGAGTATTGACTTTGAGTAGCTCGCTCTGAGTTAGTGCAACTGGTGAAGTTGCTCAGGAAGATTCTCTTTAGCCAAGTGAACTTTTTTGTAAAATCAATTGACTGAAATCTCATTTTTTTGTGTGGTAGGTGATATAAAAGAACAGCATGCACTGCAAAATTGTGTTTCCTGCTAGGGAAGCTGCTGAGATATTGAACACAGCTTACAATAACAGTGCAATGGCAACACTGAAGTGCACTTCCAAAAATGTGAAATGTGCATCGAAGACAAACCTCATTCTAGAAGCCTGTCAACTTCCTGAATGGATGAAAATGTCGACAAAATTTGTGCATTTGTGCTCCAAGACTGATGAATCACTGAAGAGATGGGGAAGTTCTATGGACTACATGGGAGCTCAGTTCGATGAATTTTAACACAAGATTTGGGACAAAGAAGGGTCACTGCAAAATTTGTTCCTTGGGTTCTGACCTAGCAGGAAAAAGAGCTTCAACTGAAAACATGCTGTGCTAGTTTGGGTAGATTACAGAAACAAATTCATAAACATGCATATGGATATAAGGGAAAGGCTTATATACAAGAGGAATGGAACATTGAGAAAGCATCCCAATCCAGTCCAGTTCAAAGTCATAAGTTTGATATTAGCCCATATGTCCGGTACCAGTCTATAATGTCTCCTTCTGATTCATGAAGCATGTGCAGTAGAAGCATCCAGGTGCTGGCAGGGCTCTCTCCATGGCTCCTCATTTCCAGGGCTCAGGGCCCATCAGCTGTTTCCATTAGCAGTAGAAGCATCTCAGCACTGGCAGGGATCTCTCTGTGACTTCTCCAACCCCAGAGGTCTGGTTCCATCAGAGCAAGTCCATGTGACTTCTCCTCCAGCTCCTCCAGGTTCCAGGACTCAGAATCTATTAGCATGCCACATCTTGTCTTGTCTTCAGACTGACTCCAAGACAGTGAATCAAGTCTCTCTTCTCCAATTGGGAAACACCAACAGATTTCCCAGAATTCTCAGGAGAAAACCATGCCCACACATAGGCCTCATTGGCCATCTCCAGTTCAACAGGATAGACTCCACCCCTATACTTCCAATCATGAAATTGGCATCAAGCACATTACCGCCACACATGCCGTGCTCTGAAAAAAAAACTAGACTTTTCCCAATGTCATTAATGGTGACTAGATATGGTATGATTCTTACAACATTCCGAGAGGGAACATCATTCAAGCCAGTGAAAGATGCCATTTTGACCCTCACCAAAAGAGCTAGCAAACTGAAATCAAAGATCCAGATGATGTTCATTTGTTCTGTTTACTTTGTTTTGTTTGGTTTGATGTAAGCAGTTTAGTGCATTTTGAGTTCTTTCCACCGGTCAGACTGTTAATTGGGCTTTGTATTTAGAAGTTCTGAAAAGATTGCATAAAAGGTGTATGCATAAACTGCCTGATTTGTGGCAGGCAGGGAACTGATTTTGCCTGCACAACAGTATGCCTGCTCAGGCAGTTATCTCAGTGCACCAGTTTTAGGCAATAAACTCTCTTGCTCCATGTACCTTACTCACCTGGCCTTGCTCTCTGTAGCTTCTTTTTGTTCTTGTGAATGGGGAGGGGCATTATAGGAGAGTGATTTGAAGATTTATAAGTTGTGAAGATAAAACATGGGAGTTGCTCTCAGCCACCCAAACAGATGAGTTTGAAAAATGTTTCAAGAAATGAACCACAGTTTTTACAAATATATTGAGTGTGATGGAGAATACTTTGATAAGGTTGTTTTTGTGTTTTGTTTTGTTTTAAATCATTTTATTGGGGGCTCTAACAGCTCTTATAACATTCCATACATCCATCATAATTACGTATATTTGCACATATGCTGCCATTGTCATTTCCTAAACATTTTCTATTTGAGCTCTTTTTATCAGCTCCTCCCACCCTCATGTCCCCGTGATAAATTATAAATTATTGCTATTTTCATATCTTACACTGATCACTGTCTCCTTCATCCACCTGGGGCAGTGAGTGGGGGAGAATTATCTATCAATAACTGTGACTGGTTCCCTCTTCCTTTCCTCCTTCCACCTTCCCCCATCCCTGTGGAGATCAGTACTTCCATTTTTGTTCCTGAGGGGTTTATCTGACCTGGATCCGAAGTGTTGGGAGCAGTTATCTGTGTTGGACCAGTGTACATGTGCAGATCTAGACCAAACTGAAATGCAGGACTGAGGTTATAATAGTGGAGGGTGAGGAAGACTCATAGAACCAGAAGAAGTGTGCGTTTCATCAGTGCTACATTGTGCTACATAGTTGCTACATAGTGCTACATAGTGCTACATAGTTGACTCCTCTTCCTTGGGACCCTTCTGTGAAGGGATGTCCTATTATATACAGATGCATTTGAAGTCTCTGATCCAAGGCCCCTTGTTCTCAACAATACTCTGCTTGTTGTTTGGCTTTTGTTTTTTTGTTTTGTTTTGTTTTGGATCTTCTTGTGTCTATTACCTGATTCTGTTGACACATCATGATCACACAGGTTGGTGTACGTCCTCCATGTAGACTTGTTGCTTCTTTGCAGGATGGCCACTTGTTTAACTTCAAGCCTCTAAGATCTCAGACATATCTTTTGAAAGTCAGGTACCATCAGCTTTCTTAACCACCTTTGCTGATGCACCCATTTTGTCTTCAGCAATCGTGTCAGGAGTGTGAGCAACACAGAATGCCGGGTTGTTAGAACATAGAGTTCTTGCATTGAAGGAGGGGTTGAGCAGGAGCCCAACGTCTGTCCACTTCTTCAATTTATTGCCATTGACATAGATTTACATAGCCCAATACCTCTATTTTTATGAATTAATGTATTTACATACATGCACACCTATGTTTACACCTCTATCCATAGCTTTGCTTTCTAGAGCTTTCCTGTTTCCTCTTGTCATCCTCTGCTTCACCATCATGTTTGCTTGTCTTCTGGCTCTTGTGTAAGTAATTCCTATCAGCCAGAATGCTGCTGTTTCAACAGATAAGGTTGCTTTATTTAAAAAAATTCAATACATAGATTTGAAAAAGAAATGCTTCTTTTAAAGTGGGGAGAGAGGTGGTACCCACTTGTGTGTATATACAAATTTATTCATTTTTTCTATGCACTTAAAATGATGAAAAATATTTTGCTTCATGACAATTGATGTGTTATGCACATTATAGAAAAGCATTCACTTTCTATAATAAAGTGAAATTATTTTCCAAGAGTCTTTTTTCAATAGCTAATGGGAGTGATGGAGGGAGTCTGTCATTATTTCACTAATCTAGACTAAAATTGTAATTTTCTACAATTAGCTAGAGTCTGCTTCTTTGACATGCTTAAAATTCTGTGTTATTTTTACTGTAGACTTTTTTCTTAGGTATCTAGTTCTTCAATAATAGAAATACAAATGAATGACTTTCCAACCAGGAATTTATGTTTAACCATGTGCTAGGCTAGAAACCCAATTCCAAGATTGCAATTCTAGGGAAAGATTATCTCTGGGCTGCCTCTAAAAGAGGTCTTCGTCTGCTCTGAGGTTCTGCTCCTGAGCAAGCTTTATGTGGCTTAACATATGTGGCAAGGAAGCTTTATGTGGCTTTTCCTCTTCTCCCATCTCTACAACTCTCACTTGCTTATTAATATCTTTCACCTCTCAAAAGACATTCATTTAAAACACATTCCACTATAATATGTTTTTAACATCAAGCTGCAACTCCTTTGTGAGATTATACGCAAAACAAACAGATTCACAGTTTCTGTTTGTGAAAGGGGGGTAAAATTAAATGTAAAAAAAGGTCTTACTAAACTTTAAAAAGAATGAATTACTTTTAGCAGTGTTTTAACTGAAAATGGCACCTTAATTTATTAAAAATATGAATATTAAGATACACCTGCACACATCATTTCAAGATTTCGCAGGTTATTTCAGAGTGTATTTTCTTTTTACATTTTTATTCTCAATATTTTTTCATCACACAATAGTGTATCTATTATATGCACTATATTTATATATTCTGAGATTTGTATAATACCATTTGCATTTTAATTCATTGATCATTATGTCCAACCTTGGAATGTCCAACCTTAGAATATAAATATGAATAAGCACTCTCCGTATATACTTAAATTCTCAAATTCCAGCAGCAGAGAGTAAGTCTCTTCTAATAATAATTAAATTAGAATAAAATAATTGGATAATATGGTGAAATATTTTTATGTATAAATGTAATAATATTAATATGGAAGTAATTATGCCTGGAATGAAAAGCATTTAATTAATTGAAAGAATTAAAAAGAGTATCAAGTTAATGAGAAGGATGCAAATGAGGAGAAACTGAGCTATGTCACAAAAACAGACAGTGTATATGTGTTTGGGGAGGTGAGAGAAGTGTAGGTTGCCTATCAACTCCCTAAAACAAAAGTCATTGCCATAGGTTAAATTTTAACTCATAGCAACGTCATCTAGTGGTTGGAAGCTTATGATTAGATAGACTCATCTTTATCAGAGGAAGCAGCTAATACATTTGAATCACTGATCTTATGGTTAGCTGTCAACTCCCAACAGTGCCCATAGACAATAGATAGATGATAGAGTGATGAGAAAGAGAGAGAGGGAGAGAGAGAGAGAGAGAGAGAGAGAGAAAGAGAGAGAGAGAGAGAGAGAGAGAGAGAGAGAGAGAGAGAGATGTCTGTGCACGTGTATCAGGCTAACTGATAGGTCACTTTATATGTCACATTACTTCTATAACATGTTGTATGGAATAGCATGCTGTGTGATTTGAATATTATGCAAACATTATAGAAAGAGTTGATGAGAGACTTTCTGTGCTCATCCTCATTGATGTTGCTGCTATGACTAATGGATAGGGCTGAAGTAGTAGTTGGCAAGCCAGTAGGTGCCCTTGAGGGTAGGGAGAGAGAAGTGCATTCTTCATTCGACTCACTACTCTTCTTAAGTCTATTCAGGAGGGGGAGGTACTACCACTGTCACCTGGTGGCCCTCTACTCACAATTCAAGAGCCAAGGTCCAGAGTCATGTTTCTGTCTTTACCTGCCTATGTTCATCCTGTGGTGCTGTGCTGTAATAGTCTGTGTTTGAGGTCATTTCGGCCATTTTGGAAACCTAAATTACCACATCCATGAAGTTAGTGCCAACTTCTAGTGATCTTATAGGGCAGAATAAAACTGTTTCTTTGGGTTCTCAGTCTTTAAATGCATGGGAGAACAGAAAGTCTCATCTTTCCCTCTTGGAGAAACTGGTGGTTTTCAAATGTTTAACTCGTGGCTAGCAGTCCAACTTGTTGCACACTAGGACACCAGGGATCTTTTAAAGCCATTAAAGGAAAATAATAGCCCCAAAGGGAGTTTCATTCCTTAAAAGTAAAAACAAATTTTGGCACTATGGAAGTACTGGAAGCCAGGTTTTAACCAAATGGACCTTAAGAGAGGTATAACTGTTTATATCATTATATATATACACACATACACATCACTGTATATATATATATATATAAAAGACAGGAGAAAAGTGGAGTTAGGATGCATCCATGTGGGAATGTTCTGCTAAATAATTTGGCTTGTGTCACAGACATGAGAAAGTGGATAATGGTTTAGAGAAAGGAGAATATGAGTCAAAATTACAAGAAAATGGAAAAGTAATGTCATAGTAAACAAGTTTCAAAAATACTCTGACTTAGTTTTGTCTTCCAAATACATCTGCAAAGATGTACTACCTAAAAATTGGAATATAACATTTTTATATTTTCCCAATTCTTTTTGATTATTGGGACATCTTTAGGGCAATAGATAACATGATCAATGAAAAGAAAGATTGATGTTGTTAAAGATTCCATCTTGCTGGAAAGACCACCAGTGTTCATGGAAGCAGCAGCTAAGAGAGAGTAAGCTGTCTCTCACTAGGCAACTCTGCTGCACGAGGCAGCTGTAACATGTCCAGGAGGCAGCTGGCCCCTGTGTGGACTGAGTTGTCCCTGACCCAAGCCATGGTATCATCAGGCCCCTCAGTTTCTTGTAAAAGTTGTAAAATTGAAAAAAGAAGCACAAAGAAGAGTTGGCATGATCGTGCTGACAAAGAATAATGAAAGTACCATGGACTACTCAATGAAAAATCAGAATTGCTTTAGTAGAAGTATCACAAACATTTCCCTTGGAAGAGAGGATACCACAATGTTGCCTCACAAACTTTTGACATAGTATCAGCAGAAACCTATAGAGAGATGCCAGGCTTGCTAAAGTAGATAGATGGTCTATGTGGCAATTACATATTTTGACAACTTGAGAAAGGGTGGACTTTATCTAACCTGTCAATCAGGTGGCAAGTTGACGACTTCAGTGTGGAGGCTCAACAGAAATAAATAGTGCAAGAAGGCCAGACACACACTTATTGCTTCATCTTCCTGCTGACAAGTTCCTTAAAGCCATGCTGATGGGAACCAAAGCCCTGAAGCTGGAGGAGTCACATGGAGTCACACTGAGATGCTTCCCCTGCCATTGGATCCACAAGACTTTCCACCCACTGGATGATGCTCTTCCTGCATTCAGTGTCATCACATGTGCTGTGTGAGTCTGAACAGAAACTTATAGATTTCTTAGGGCATAAGTTAATATCAGACATATGGACTTGATTTGAACTGGGCTGGGATGTTTTCTCAAACTTGAATTGCTCTTATATAAAAAGTTCTTACTTATACACATATAAGAGTCTATGAATTTGTTTCTTTAATCAACCCAGACTAACAGTGAAAAGGAGGAAGAGCTTATATGAAATTGATTGGCAGGGTGGCTGTGAGAGTAGATTCAGATGTAACAAAAATTGTGAGGAGGAAGTTGCACTAGGCAGATGTTCTGTTGCACATAGAGTCTCTGTGAATGCAAACATTCTTGAGGGCATATAGCAAAAACCTATCATGCAGAGTGACTGAGAAACTATTCTTACTTCCTTAAAATCACTTGAAATATTTCCTTGTGCTAAAATTTTTGGCAAAGTTCTTATGTCAAAACAGGTTTTTTACCCCAGATCAATTATTGTTTTGCATAATTTGATGCATAGCTGGCATTCCTCTTTTATCATTTCAGACAACCTACAATTTTTTTTTTAATTTCACTTGATGATCTGTAGTAAGAAATCAAGAACATCTTACTTGGAGAAAAGTAAAGGTTACTAAGAAGACAGAAAAGAAAGAAAAGACAGAAGTGAATGTGATAAAAGATCCTGGAACTTGTTTTTAATTGTTGAATTGTTAACACAAGGGAAGAAATAATGAAGTGAAAAAGCTCAATAGATAGCCCAAGGAGTTACAGTAAAAATATCAAGATAGTCATGATTATTTGTGCCAACCTAGCTAATAAGCACATGTGGGATTAAATGAAGATCAGAAAGATAAATAGCTTTGTGAGCTTCCACCTTCTGGTTCTCTTCTTGTCTCTTGTTTTCTGATGGTCAAACAGAATGTGGCTGTCTTAACTGGCAAGGTTCACTTCCTGTGAGACATCAATGAGGAAAACCCACATGGACTTACCCTGATGCAGACCTGGGTGCTGGAGCAGCTACATGGAGACTTGCCAGTGCCGAGATTCAAAGGATTCAAGACTTCCTTCTCACTGAGGTGTGATCCTCCCACATTCAATGTCATGGTGTATATTTTGTGAGTTTGAGGAGGATTTTATGGATCAGTTTCAGACATATTGGCTAAGACGTACTTATGGGCTTGGACTTGACTAGGTTGGGATGTTTTCTAAATGTACACTTACTTACCCTATCTACAAGACTCTTATACATATATGAGTTTCTATAGATTTGTTTCTCTGGGTTACCTAGACTAACACAAATATCATAATGAAATGTGCAACTAGTTAGCATTAGAAAACCAAAAAAGAAGAACATGCTCAGGCTATCTCAACATGAAAGAACTAAAGAAAAACGTTGAACCTCTAGTTGCAATATTGCAAAGCTCTATAGGCAAAATATTGAACCATGTTGGAAGCATCAAAAGAAGATGGAAAGAATACATAGAATTACCCTATCAGAAGGAAGGTGTCAACATTCAACCATTTCAGAAAGTAGTATGTAAGTATAAGTAAATGGTACTAGAGAAATAATTTCAAGTGATACTGAAAGCACTAGGCCAAATCAAAGCCCCAGAAATTGATGGGATATTCATTGAAATATTTCACCAAGCTGATGAAGTACTTATTCCTCTTTACCAGAAAATTTGACATGACTGAAATAAATCTATATTTATCCCCATTCCAAAGAAAGAGACTCCACAGAATGCACAAATTATAGCACAATAATATGATCATATATGTTTAGGAGAGCCCTGCATATGCACATCATGCTCAGTAAAATAGAATGTCATTGTAAAGGAACAAGAAATTCAATGAAATGTGTTGACTATGCAAGTAATGGTTTGATGAAGATTATCCAATGATGGTTGCAGCAATACTTTGACAGGGAGATGTCAGTGTTAAAGGGAGAAATTGGAGGAGGACATCTTATAGGGTATATCATTACTGATGCCAGGTTGGTATTGATTTAGAAACAGAGAATATCAGAAATAAGTTTATTGGAAAATGTTTGTTTTGTTGACTATGCAAAGACATTTGGTTGGTTGTGTGGATCATAACAAACTATGAATAAGCTTGAGAAAAAGAAGAATTTCAGAACATTCCATTGTGTTCCTGCAGAACCAGTACAGGGGTCAAGACACAAATATGTGAACAGAACAGGAAAACACTGCATGATTTAAAGTCAGCAGAGATGCACAAGTATGTCAGAATTGTATCCTCTCACCACATTCATTGAATCTGTATCCCTAACAAATAATCATAAATTCTGAACTATGTGAAGAAGAATTGTGCATTAGGATTGGAGGGAGGGTTGTTAGCCACCTGCAATATATAGATAACATAACCTTTCTTGCTGAAAGTGAGGAAGATTTATAGCATATGCTGACAAAAATCAATTGTAGACTACAGTGTGGGTTACAACTCAATGTAAAGAAAACCAAAACTGGACCAATAGGTAGCATCATGATAAGCAAAAAGAGACTGAAATTATCAAGTATTTCATCTTGTTTGTACCCACAATCATTGCTCATGGACGCAGAGCAATCAATCTACAGATTGTCTTGGGTGAGTCTGCTGCACAAACCCTCTTTAAATTATTGTAAAGCAAGTATGTTACTTTGAGGATTAAGGTGCACCAAATTCAACCCATGTTGTTTCCAGTTACTTCATGTACAACTGGAAATCCAACATTGAATAAGGAAGAAGAAAGGAGAATCCATGTCTCTGAATCACTGTTATGGTGAAAAAACTGAAAGTACCATGGATTACCAGAAGGACAAGTAAGTCTGTCTTAAAAGTCTAGCAAGAATACATCTTAAAAGCCAGGAGGGTGAGACTTTGTTTTGCATGTTTTGGAAATTTTATCAAGAGAGAACAGTCCCTGGAGAGGACATGGTATTTAGGAAACAGAAGGGTGGTGAAAGACAGGAAGACCTTTGACCAGATGGATTGACGCAGTGCCAGCCTGAAAAGGGTCAAACATAAGAAGAATTGTTCACATGGTAGAAAGCAAGAAGTGTTTCATTCTGCCATATATGGGTTCAGGATGAATCAGAACAAACTACAGCTACAACAACATGTTTAAGGGAAGACCTCATAAGCATTAACATTTTTATTCCTAGAGTTCTCTGTGTATTTTTACAGCTTCCTTTTAAATATGCCTGAACAAAATCTCCAGTTTTTCTGTCATCTAATCCTTAATTCTTTTTTAATAAAACATACCTTTTAAAAATAATTATAACTCTTGTAATTCATATTAGCAAAGTTTATGGCACAAGATATTTTAAATATCCAAATGTCCACTGATGAGGAATACAGTGAGAAATGCAATGGTACTAATAAAATATTACATAGCAGTGACCATCTAACTAGGTCCATATGTTTCAGAATGAATAGACTTCAAAAGCGTACATTAAATTTGGGAAAAAAACTTAAGGAAAATGTGACCCAAAGTATAGATACCTTAGTGTATAAGTGAAAGATAAAAATTAAGCATATTTTAAAGTTAAGTTTAAAGAAAAAAAGTGTTGCCATTCTGCAAGTTCTGACTTACATGATCACATATATATCTGAATAGAACTTTGCTCCATTAGATGGATCTTTCAGATACATTAGATGTATTGATGTATCTTTCAGATGCCAACAGCCAAGTGTTTCTTCTGAATTTGTTCTAACTGGACTCAAGTTTCTGATCTTTCTGCTGTTTGCTAAATGCGCTCACTGTTGACACCACCCAAGCAATTCTTAATGATAAACATACGTGTAAAGAAACCATAATTAGATAAGCTCCCTAATGAGTAAAAAGGATCACACAAAAAATTTAATCTTTTGACTAAAATCTAAAACAAGGAGGCAACTCTGAAATTAGATTTCAATTTATCATACTTTGGTTCTTATATGTGTAATATATGTTCCTTCACATAAATGAAATATGCCATAAAATTCATCCATAGCAAAGAAGATGATTTTAATATTGTAAACAATCTAGATGCTACCAATAAATAACCAGTTTGCTGAATTAAACATCCATACAATTTAATCTTGCAATACCATTGTAAGAAAGAGTTCCACTACTGTGTTTTTTGAATTATTGTCATAACATATTTTATGTGGTTATAGAAAGAATATATAGTGTGATCCTTTTAGTGTAAAATTTTAAATCAATATTTATATGTGCAGAAAGTACTTCAAATCTATAAAGTTGTTCATAAAGGTGTCAGCAGGGTGTTTGCCTTGGTAGTAATTTTAAACCCTTTGAGTATTTTTGACCTGTAGACAAAAACATACATAGCTCATAGTGGGAGAGGGAGCACTTGAAAATTAGAAACCACTTCACACATATGTGCATTTACTTTTGAAAACTATTTCACACAGATATATGTTCACTTACACACATATATACAAAATGTTTAATTAAAAGGAAGATGAGTCATTTAATAAAGCTTCTTTCAGTTTATTTGCCACGATTTAACAATAGAGCTCTATAAGAATATAAGGTCTCTTACAGATTTTGTATCATTTTATATAGGCTTAAATTTGTTTCCACTCAATGACATTTCTAAAATGTTAAAAAATATAGTTTAAAATCAGAATTGGGCAAAAATTCAAGGTGCACAATATATCAGTCATTTCAAATACTTCCCTAAATAGCATTTTAAGAGTGCTCAACAACACAAAAACTCGCTGCCATTGAGTCTCTCTGACTTATAATGACCCTGTCAGAGGAGAACTACGTCAGGTGGGTGGGCGGGGGGACGGGGGCAAGGCTTCTCAGGCTGTAGCTATGGGGACTGAAGGGTTCATCTTTCCCCAGCAGAGCATCTGACGGTTCCGAACTGCTGATCTGGTGGATAACAGCCTGATGCATACCCACTATGTCATCTGGGACTCTTTTAACAGCATTAAAAGCCCAAACTAAACTCACTGCCATTAAGCTGATGCTGTCACAAAACATTCTAATGGGACAGAATAGACTGGCACTGGGGGTTTCAGAAACTTTTACTCTTTACCAAAGCAGAATAACATCAATTTTGACTTATGGGATTTTTTAATCTAAATATAAATCTTGTATAGTATTTGTCATTATTATACTAATTGTATGGATATAAATAAAAACAAATATTCCTTTAATTTTGTAGATAGATAAAAATCAATTCTACAGGATTTATAATAAAACATGACATTTTGCAATTATAGGGCTATCTTATTTAGTTTAAGTACAAAAATAAACATTTACATTAAGTGACTAAAATGTATACCCATAAGAAAGCAAAATATCCCTATGACTGAATCAAACTTATAGCAATCTTATATAATGTTAATGTGCCTGGATATCTTAATGGGGACAGAAAATCTCAATCTTTCAGAAGAGCCACTCTTGAGTTTGAAGTATCAACAGTGCAGCTATCAGCCCAATGCTTAGTCAGTAACATGACTGACTGACCTATTTGTATTCATAATTATTATGTATTTTGCTAGTCTACACATTTAGATATTGGCATATGTATGAGACAATTATGTAGAGACTAAACTATAGAAAGACATTCTACATTGGACAAAGTATTGCTTACTCTGTCAGGTTAGGCTCCCTAGAGAAGCAAAACCCCTTATGTTTCCCTGTGTTTATTTACAGAAAGAGATTGGCATCAAGAAATGGCTTACACAGTGGTATAAGTAGGCAAATCCAGTTCAGTTATAGTCTGTAGGTGAGATGTAATCAAGAGACCTCTCCTGGCTCAGGTAGCTTTGAAAACTGAGAAGATGAAGCAAGAGGGTCATAGGCTTATAGATGCACAAGTAAGTGAATCCAAGGTAAGTAGTCTGCTGAAGGCTCTGGTATGGCTAGGTAACGGAACAAGAGATTAATGAACCACAGGTAGGATCAAGATTCAGTAGAAATAGAAGAGACAAGAGTGCTTGCCTCTGCTCTGAGTCTGTCTGTGATACTGAAGGCCACACAATCAGGGAGATGTCATCAGACTGCTTTACCTAATTGATAGGTTGAATTCTGCCTTGACCTTCACTCTAAGATGAACTAGCTGACATGAACTCTAACCCTGATATGTACCCCTCATTAAAGTCTGATGAAGTAATTCTATTAAAAAAACCTCAGAAAGTTACAGCTATATACCATATAAATTTTATGTATTTTATATATTGATGTTTAACCTTCTGAGTATTTCCATCCCCAGAGCTGGATGATAAGACAAATTTGAGTAAATTCACTGAACTGATTAGATATGTGTTTTCTACAATAAAGTCACAGATTGATATATTTCTGAATTATTAATTATCTCTTTTCCTCTGTTTTCTGTGAAATTGATGTATGTAATCACTCCATAAAAACCATTACCAAACCTCTGTTGGGTATTTCAAGCTACTAATCAATTAATCAGTCCAGCAGTGAAGAGTAAGAAGTGAATTTAAGGCATATGAAGGCAAACAGATTCAGGAGGATACAGAAAGAAATTAGGAGAGGAGCAAAGATCAACAGGGAAAGATGGAAGGAGCAGCGGGTCAACAAAAAGGGAAGATGTTGACCAGGAAGGGTTGACACGGTAGCTATATCACTAGGTACAAGCATCAGAACAATTGTGAGGAAGGCCTTGGGCCAGCAAATGCCTCAGTCTGCTGTGCACAGGGTTGCTATGACTCAGAACAAGCTCAACGGTCCCAAACAAACCTACATCTTTATATAAAACTGATGTCACGTCTCATGGAGATTATCAAAACATAGATCTGTTGGGAAAGGGATCTATAGAAGTAACAACAGAAAGAGTGAAAAGCCTATTTACTGCATAGCAGTTTGGATAACAAATCCACAGGACAGTGGTCAAACATAAAACTACATGATTCATGAAATAGTGTTTGTCTAAAATTTTATTTAGTTATCCATAGACCTGGCAGCAAAATATTTATTAATATGAGTGTGATAATAAGGTAAACATATGTTAAATTGATATATGGAAGTATAGGGGTGGTGTCTTCTACAGGTCATGCTGGGAACCTCCCTTTCTTTTCTATACCTGTGTACATGTATCTAATCTGAATTGAGAAGCAGTACAGGGGTCATGATAGTGGAGGGGGGGCTGGTGAGGAAGCCTCAAGGAACCAGAGAAATACTGTGTTTCATCAATGCCTTACTGCACCCTGGTTGAATCATCCCTTCCCTGTGGCCCTTTTGTGCGGGGATCATTCCATTGTCTACAGATGGGTTTAGGGTCTCTACTCTGCCTCGACTTCTTGTTCTCAACAATATGCTTTGGGTTGTTTGTTATGTGTCTTCTGATGCCTATTACCCAGTCCCAATGACTCCTCATGATCTCATCTGCAGTGTGTTTCTTTCATGTGGGCTTGTGGCTTCTCTGCTGAATGACCACTTGTTTAACTTTGAGGCTCTAAGACCACAGATCCTATATTGTTTTTAATAGCCGGGCATCATTTGCATCTTCACCCACATTTTGTCTTCAGCAATTGCTTTGTGAGAGTGAGCATCTCAAAATGCTTATTTGTTAGAACAAAGTGTTCTTGTGTTGAGGGAAGATATAAGCAGAGGCCTGAAGTCTACCTGCTACCACAGTGTATTGCTTTATAAATATATGTACATAGGACAATGTCTCTATTTTTGTACATTGATATATGTACATATGTATGACATCTATGCTTAGCCATTGCTTTGCTTCTGAGGTCTTTCCTCTCTTTGCTTTTACTTTCTGCGCCACCATCACTTTTCCCTTAATTATGCCTCTTAGAACTTCCTCTTAGCTAGTTTGCTATTGCTCAGGCACCTTCAGGACTCTGTCACTTCTTGGTTGTTGATTCTATTCCCTAGTGGTTCTACTTATGGTGCTGCCTGTTCCCCGCATCCTTCTCCTGCCACCCTTAACCCTGTCACCTCCTGAACCATTGGTTCTGCTGTATTCTTCTTGGACTTATTACTTCTTGATATGAAACTCTTCTTACACATATATGAGTGTGCTTGATTTATTTTCACTAGTTAATCCAGCCTAATACAACATCCTAAAGATAATATTAGAACTAGAATGAGATTTGGAGATAATTTATTTCTTCATGTAATACAACAGGAGAATGAGATGTATTACCCAATGTATTTATTTTAGAAATAGATTACTGATAAAATATGGCAATAATTGTTTCAAGATTTATTATCACTTCACCAACAGATCATATGATTCAATAATTCAATAATGTCAAAAAGAGTTGTATAATTAGCACCACATTCAATTGTAAAATATTGTCTTCTTCCTTGTAACTCATTATTCATGTAATGTTTTTTCTAATTGTGGAAAAATATACACAACAAAACATTTTCTAGTTCCACAATGTCTTCATGCAATAATAATTAAATCACTGGCATATCTTCTAAAGAAGGAAAAAATAGAAAAGTAAATGAAAGTTATAATTTCCAACCAGTCAAAAGCAAAACAAAATCTGTGAAAATTTTCCAAAATGGTAAAGAAAGACTGTCTAGACAAGTGATTAGTTTATATTATATAGTCACATGACAGATCATTAATAACAATGGTATAAAGGATTTCAAATAGCAAGCTGGTCATAGAAATCTCTAATATATGATTATTGTTAATATTAATAGTTCTATAATTTTATGTATACAGATACAGATATACAAGCGATCTTAAATAAATTAATGACTTCAAATTTATATTTTTCCAATGCAAATTTACCATTTAAAATCAAATTCTTCCATTCTTTTAACATGCAACACTCATTATCTATGTGTGGAAAATAAGTATGACAAGATAATTTCTCACTTTACATCTGGATGTTTATACATGGGGCTAGCTATCTTATAGCATAACTCAACCATCATGTGTGTGTGCACACGGAACAATTAGGAAAATGGCTGAGCCAAGACTTTATAATTGGGTTGGAATAAAATGTATGAATTTAAGATCTTGAAATGTACAAGATAGGGGTAGAGGGGAATGACCATTCCATTACTGCCATGGAAAAGTGTGCTAAATTAAAATCAACCATATCAACAGAGTGATACTTGAATTATACTGAAAAGCCAAATTAAGATGGAGTCATGGGTATATGTATGACTTATGGAAGCCAATTACATTTGGTTGGTAGCAAGAAAGGGAGGAATAACTCCCAAAGAGGCAAAAAGTCTGAGCTCATATATAGAATCCAAAGGAAGAAAATGCCTGGTACTCTATTTCTAATTGGGCACTTTTGACTTAGCTTCTATTTGGAAGTTGGTTATCCAGATTCTGTGCTAATGACCACTGGGATGTCAAACAGTTCTTTCAATACGCACACCTTCCGGCACAGGCTACACCACAAGGACTCCAGTAGAAACTCCTTGTGAACTGGGCTTTATGTCAAACTTATCGCTTGTGCTTGCACCCCACTGAAATGCCTTAGCGTAAAAAGTAAATATCTGTCCTCTCCAGGGCAGAGTACTGGTGGTGATGGACCATTGGTTTGGAGGTGCTGAATGAATGTCAGACTGAAACTACCACAAACATTATTTTAGTGCCATTTGTACTTTATCATCGGTATTAATCTGGTAGCCATGTTTCTGTCACTGACAATGAATATTAAAGAAAGTTTGTGCTGTCATCTATCCCCAGTATTTGCATCCCATCACTTAAGAGTTTACTCTGAATGTGATACATGATTACATGCTGTCTCAGTCTAGGTAGACTATAGAAACATAAATATGCATATGTATTTAAAATAGAGTTTTATATAATGGGTAATTGACCATTAAGAAGACATTCCAACCCACTCCAGTCCAAGGTCATAAGTCCAATGTTAGTCCCTATGTCCTATACCAATCTATAAAGTCTTCTTCAGACTCATGAAACACATGCAATTATGCCAAATGAAGAAAGATCATAGTCAGTAGGTAGATAATCTTTGACTCGAGTGGTGTTAGCATCTGAGCCCTGGCAGAGGTCTCTCTATGGTTTCTCTGGCTTCAGGGCAGGTCCGGTTACCTCAGGATCTGTCCATGTAGCTTTTACAGCTCAGGTCACTAGGATAGTCCCATGTGTCTTGTCAGCTGCAATGTCTCCTAGGAAAGTCAGCAGAGAATCTCCAAGGGAGTAAACTGAGAAAAATAATGTCTCCTGCCTTCAAGAAGGAATATTGGATTTCCCAAAATTCTCATGAGAAAGCCATGGCCACACAGAGGTCTCAGTGGGTACCTAGAGATTGACAGGCTATGATCCACTCCTACAACTCTTAATCCTCACATTAACAGGGGATTAGGTGGCTACCACACATGTCAACTTGGACATGTATAAAAGTGTAGGGGTGGCATCCAATCTGTTAATCAGGGCACAGTCTGATAGTGCCTCCTTGTGGACACTACCTTCTCATAAGGAATTCCTTGGAAACCTCCCCTTATCTCTCTACCTTCAACTTCCTGCATGCTAGATACCAAGAGAACTGAGGGAATCCTGTCGTGTTTACAGAGAACTTGAATTCACTCAACTTTACACTCATTAGTCTGGGATCCCCTTGCATTCTGCCTCTTTGCAAGTGGCTGCATGATTCTGAAGAGGGACTTTGAGACTAATATCAGAATTATGGGCTTGAGTTGGATTAGGCTGGGATGTTTTCTTGATATAAAATTATTTATAGAAAGCTCTCTATTATACATATGTGAATGTCACTGGATTTGTTTCTCAAAACACCTGGCTTAACACGCTTTACAAGTACACAAATCATGCAGTTCAGTCCATACCTGGCTTATACTTGTATAATTTGCTTTTTCAAGTGTGTTTTAATTTCTACACCATTGACTAAATTAATACTATTAATGGAATTACTAAATGCCTCAGGGACATGATTGCCAATAAAATGAAATTTATGTTCCTGAGGTGAACCAGAGATATTTATATACCATAGATGAATGGATTTCGGGGTCACGCATAATTCTAGCACCAATCTAAGAATAATTAGTTCTTATAACATGGCCTTGCTTGGTGCCATTCCTTAGAAGATATCTCTGAAGATATAGTTGCCATAGCAAATTCAGGTGGGAAAAGCATATGGTTCTTCACTATAAAAAATTAGCATCCGGGGTCTTGTTTAAAGACTAGTAGTCATCTATGTGAGACATTGTGGTAGTTACATAATCTGTTGTCATTTTGGACTTAAGAAAGTTAGAGGGTGATGTTTAACTTGTCATTCAGGTAACGGCTGGCTGATCTCAGTTAGGTGTGCTGATAATAGCTATTAATAGACATAAAGAGTCTACTGAAGGCAGGACACATGCTCTTTTCCTTTAAGACATGACTTCTGACAAGACACATGGAGCTGTGCTAGAATTCTGGACCTGAAGTAGTCACGTGGTGACCCCTGCCACTGCTAAGATGCCTCTACTGCCACTAGATTCACAAGACTATATCCACTGGCCTGGATCTTTCTGCATTTGGTGTCATCGAATGTGTTCTGTGAATCTGAATAGGACTTTATTGATTTGTAAGGGATATATGAACTAATAGATTTATTGACTTGATCTGGACTGGGCTGGGATAGTTTCACAATATTCAATTCATCTAGTATATAAAGCTCTTTCTTATACACATAGGAGTGTGAATGAAGTGGTTTCTAAAGTCTACTTAGACTAAGACATTATGGTACCTTGGGAGTGGTGTGCTGGAGAAACAAATCATAAAGATGGAGAGTGGATTTATGTTTCACCTCTGCCTTGTAATAGTGTTTCTTTTTTGGCGAGAAATCTGATATGACCATGCAGTTCACCATGCTGTTTTCTGAAAATAGTATGGGAATTTAAAGTTTTTGATTCCTAGAAAATGTCTTAGGTTAATCCTGTCTGAGATGCTGACAATGTTAGGGATAAATGTGAATCTTGAGCTCATGTGGCAAAACTGTCTCTTGAATTATTCTGAGATCATGCTTAGTGAAAATGGCTGACATAAGCTTAGATGGCTAACAGAGACCTGGTTGTGACTTGATGCTGTGTGAGACCTAATCCCATATTTTGTATCAACAGTGTAGTTTTGGTAAGGATTGAGATAAGAAAAATAAGAATTGCACTTGACAGTTTTAAGAATTGAGATTAGTATCTGATTCTAATTTGTTTATATCAATTTCTTCTGCTAATTTTTAGTATAAGAATTTATATAAATGATTATTGGGAAGTATGAAAATAGAGGTTTATCTGTGCCTTGTCTTCAGCCATTAAAATTTGAATTTTTCAATAGGTTATGACAAGTCTACAGAGAAGTCTCTGGAAAGATAAACCCTACCCAGAGATTTGGTAATATACTCAGGATATTTGTATTCCAAGAGGCCTGCCTAGAGGATTGTTGAGACGTTGATGGGAAAAAAAAGAATTCTTGATTTTTGAAGTTTGAAATAGTGATTTTTGTCAAAAACTGGATAAAACCTGGAACCGTGAAAAAATTCCTCTCTAGTACTTAATGTTGAAGGTAACTTATGGCAGCCTGAAATGCTTGCTAAGTGACCAGCTAGATCCATTTGTTGAATGGGAAGTGGGAGAAATGCAACAATAAAAAGACCGATTGAGTCTGGCCACTGACCACCGTGGACCTATTTTACGAGGAGCTAGAAGAGAAGACAAGAGCAAGTTGACTGGTCTGAAGTTCATGACCTAACACAAGGTAGCTATGGTTGTTGAGAATTTGTGATGGGGTTGTGGTCTAAAGGCAAGACGACTAGTGGGCACCACCCTGGTCAGGCTAAGTGAACCAGCCCACCTTGAATTGACTAGATCCCAACCAGATGAAGAAAAGATTTTTCAGCCTGTGAACTGGTGCATATTACTTCAGACTTTATGGATGGTCTGTCCTGATTTGGCTTTGTTTATGCATGCTGACTTCACAAGGTTCCAACTGGAATGAAGATTCTTCACGTCAACAAATTATTGTTTCCTCAGAATACTGGGCAGATGTAAATGTGCAGAATAGAAATTGTATACCCATAATTGGAAGCATAAAGGCATGACCTGGTTCACTTACACATTTTCATAAGTGGAGGAATATATTCATACGAATATAGGTTAAAGTTGTAGTTGTTACTTAATTGTAATTGCAGGGCATAGGATATTTTTGTTTTGTTCATATATTGAACGTAATATTTAAATAAGGATGGCATATATTGAATTGTGAACATTCTAGCTTTATTCTGTTAGGTACACAAAGGATTTTCTTATTGATTGCTTGAAAATTGCATATGACTAAAGAGATGTATGAAAGTTTCAAATTGGCAAGAGGTCATCTGTGGTAGTTACATTATGTGTTGTCAATTTGAGACTTAAGAGTGAAGGGATGGAGTTTGGCCTGTGAATCAGGTCACAGCTTTATGACATCATTTGGTGGCAATAAGGTAATAAACAGTTCACTGGAGGGCAGGCATACACTCCTTCCCTGTAAGGCATGCTTTCTGACAAGACACATGAAACTACACTAGAGCCCTGGAACAGAGGGTGCCATGTGGAAATCCCTGTCAACACTGAGTTGCCTCTACAGCCACTAGATCCACAATACTTCCCATCCACTGGCCTGAGATCATCCTGTATCTGGCAAAATTGCCTGTGTTTCATGAGTTTGAAAGGATTTTATATATGGGTATCAGACATATGGTCTAATATTGTACTTATGGATTTAATCTGGACAGGGCTTGGATATTTTCTCAATATTCAATTGTTCATATGTGGAAAGCTGTTTCTTATATACATTTGAATCTCTCTGGATTTGATTTTCTAGTCTACCTGGACTAACACAGGCATCAACTAAGTGAAGGAGTGCAAATAATCAAATTCAAATCCAAACCATAGAATGGTGAATTGTGTGCAATTGGCTTGATGAAGGATATGAATCATAATGGAAACCCAAAATCCATTTACAGGGATGACAATAGAACTACAGTGAAATCCTTTTACCATAGTAGAGGGAAGTGGAGAGCATTGTTATAAGACATAGAGCATTGTAAAGCTGATTATGGCATGTGCAATTAGGTTAAAAGAACATGGCAAGTGCAATTAGGTTAAAATATCATACCATATCATACAGTTTTCCACATGATGCATTTAAAAGTTTCAGCTTAAAGAAAAATAATGAAGGAGACATATACATAGTTTAAGCTTCTGGTGAATCTCTTCTAATCACACCTCATGGATGTGAATAAGCTTATAATGCAGAGGGCACTGAAATGCATATTATTACAGATGTAGTTAGGATAAAATCCAACACTTTACATTTGTTCTCAGTTTTCAATGATTTTAAATTTATTTTAGGGGTCAGTGTTTTCTCATTCCTTTTGAGAATTTTCTCTATTTTACTTTGTTATTAGCTCTTTTTTGGAAGGCAGCTATGCTCACCACTATACCACCAAGACTTAACTTTTTTTTTGTTTTGTTCAAATCAACCTATAAAACCAAGAATGGCCCAATGGAGTTTCCAAGTCTGTAAATTTTTACAGAATAAAACATCTGCATTTGTCCTATAGAGTAGTTAATGGGTTGAAACCTCTGCTAGTATTCATTTTAATAGTTAAGCAATTAGCCACTAAACCACAAGATATATTTTGTACATTGTAGCCTTTAGCAGTCAGCAGTCATTGTTAGAGTTGTCAAGTTGATTCCAACTTTTAATGATCCTAGGTACAATAGAACAAAAAACACAACATTTCTCATTAGTATGCTGCCCTTATAATTGTTTCTATATTTGTACTCATTGCTGTAGTGTCAATGCCCCCAATTGAGGATTTCAATCTTTATCACTAACTTTCTATTTTACAAAGTGGTATGTTCTCCAGAGACTGGTTCCCCCTGAAAACATGCCCAAGTACATTAGAGGAAGTCTCATGATCCTTACTTCCAAGGATCATTTGGCTGTACTTCTTCCAAGACAGATGCCTTTGTCTTTCTGTCAGTAAACGGTTCAGTGTTCTTTGCCAATACTACAATGCAAAAAAATCCTCTTTGATTTTCTTTATTAACTGCCTGGGTTTCACATGTATATATGGTGAATGGTTTTAAGCTACCATGACTTGAGCCAGGTATAACTTAGTCATATTTATGCTTTACTACCTTGAGAAGATTATAATTGTCTGCAGCAGATTTGCACAATGAAACATGCTGTTAGATTTCCTGACTAAAATTACACCAAAGTTGATTCTGTATTCAAATAAAATGAAACACTTGACAATTCAACCCTTTTCCCTTTTCTCATGATGTTGCTTACTGGTTCAATTATGAGGAACTGGGTCCTGTGTTGTGGTTTAATCTTTACTGACCTATAGTGTTAAATTGTTACTGATATGTACTTCAAGTCATATCTTAGAACTGGCTTAATTCCCAATGTCTGTAAACTTCGGAGTCTATAAAATCTTGGTCTCATCCCACCCACGATGGAATGAGATATTTACATTTCCCCTGGGCGAACGTAACAGTTAGCTGATGATGTACATCTTTCTGTACATCCACACCTTGAGGTTCTTGGTCCTTTTGATTTTAGCAGTTTTATTGGATATAAATTCATATATATATATATATCACTTAATTCTGTTCCATATCTATAAGGACAGTAGTTCTTATGGCATGGTCTTATTTGAGATTCACCCTCATGAAGATATCACTGTTTATATGGGTGTCATTGCAAAGTGTGGTGAGAAAACAGGCATGATTTCCAACTCTCAGGGGGAAAACAGCATGTAGGTTCTTAAAGACTTGTCTTTAATCAAGTAGCCATCTACAAGAGGCATCAACTAAGCCCACATGAAAGAAGCACCCGAGTCTGTTTGATGCGGGATTGTAAATAGTACAATAAAATCCAAAGGAGGGAAGGGTATCAGAGCTCAACTTGTCAATGCCCAATTTTCTGAAGTCTGTGGATGACAGTGGAAGCCCCAAATCCATGTTAAGGTCCTCACATGGATGAAGCCTCTTTTCAGTCCCCGCTTACAATGGTCCACGGGGGCAAATAGCTTTGCTGTCACACAAACATTGTAAGCTCCGTATGGCAGATGTAGTTAGGTTAAAAGGTAAAACCCACTCTTTTCATCCCATGTTGATCCATTTTCTGGAATCTAAAATGTCTGCAATTGAGAAAACACCATCATGCTCCTTGGGAAAGGTGGGCGTTCTAGGCCTGCACACATTTCCAGTCTCAGAAACTCACAAGGGCAGTTGTGCCTATAGTGTGTCCATGCGTCAATACTGACTTGATGGCAGTGAGGTGGTTTTCTTGTTAGCTTTATTTTTGACATTTTAAATGTGTTTTTCAGTTTTTAATATCTTCTGTTTTGAGATTTTTCTGTTTTGTCTTTTTTTTCCAGTAATCATGGATGTTTGCTTGCTTTGTAAGATTTTAATTCGTTGGGTATTTTTTTTTATGATTTTGTCAATATGAAGCCAAGATCATGTTATTAAGTGCCTTCAAGTTGGTCAGATCCACTGTGACCTTATGCACAAGACAATGGATTGTGGCCTAGTTATGCACCACTCTCCCAAACGCTCTGTGTTTGAGGCACATGTCGAAGCCTAGGAGTCAATCCGTCTTCCAAAGGCCCTTCCTCTTTTTCCTTGCCTCTTTACTTGACGAAACAAGAGCCACTTCTCCAGGGACTGCTCTCTCCTGCCACCAGTTACAAATGATGCCAGATGAAGTCTCCTCGTCCTTTTCTCTGTGTAGCACTCTCATGGTACTTTTTCTAGATGTGTTTGTTCTTTAAGCATTCCATGGTACTTTCAATATTCTTCACAGACACCAAAGTTCAAATGCATTGCTTCTTATTAAATCTGCTTTCTTTAATGTACAGTATTCACATACCTATGAGGCAATTGAAAATACCATGTCTTGTGTAAGATGAGACTCACTGAGCAAAATAGAGAGGAGAGGGAATTGTTACCTTTGAAAGAAGAAGTGGATGTCTGTTGGGAGGAGGGAGAACTGACTTCCAGGTTGGGGGGAGGACAGATTGAGGATGTTTTAGGAAACATTTGTTGGGGAGGGCCTTGAGTAGCGTGTAACAGGTGTGGAAAATCGAATGAGGACATCTGGGGGTATCCAGGGAACACACAGTGAATGGCATGAATTAGCCAGCACCTGGGATGGGTGTCTGGAAACCATCCTGCCTTCTGAACTGCTCTGGACAGCGAAGTCCTGCAGCTTTAAGAGAGGGACCAGCTTGCACTATCTCGCACCTCTGCCCCTGCAGGTCTCTAGGGTCCTCCTGTCTCTTCACCTGTCTTTTGAGTGTTTTGGTGGTCTCTTTGACCTCCCATGAAGATCAGAGACTGACCCCTCTTTTTGTGACTTCAAACATTGACATTTTTACTTTTCTAATTTTTAATGTTTTGGATTTTTAGGAGGAAAAACAATAACAACAACATCAAGCCCCGCTTGGACACACTGAGTCTGGAGTCCTCCCTATTCAGTTCAAAGCCCTGACTCTTTTTTCCATCTCTTTTGCCGGCAAGGGCCTGGCCTGCATTTCATTCTTGATGTCCTACTCCCTGTTCCCATCCCCATGCCTTTTGATGCCTTAAAGCCAGGCTCCAGGCCCCACCCACCAGAGCGTCTCAGACACCAAGCAGGGAAGCTGGGCTCAGGACCAAATGGCCCTGGTCTGGGGATTGGGCTGCTCTGCCCAGTGCCCCTGTCCCAAGGTCAGAAGGAGAGCCAAGTGTTGGTCTTGGCAAAGCTACCTTCACCTTAGTCCCAACAGATCCATCTCTCACTGCTATTTGCCTGGGATAGGTCAGCATTATGCCCAGCTCACTGAGCCCTGCCTTCCCCCAAGCCAATTGCAACTTCTATCCCAGACCACATACCTGGAGCTCACCTCCCATTGGCCCAGTGACCCCAAATCATCAATTTTATGCAGATAAGCTTGCTTGTCTCCCTGAGGTGACCTGCCCTGGACAGTTGGCACACAATCTCCCAACCCCCAGATTCCTGCCACCTCCACTCCAGGGATGATCTCACACCAACCTTTGCACACCTTTGCTGAATTAAAGTTAGTAAGTAAATGATTGTTGGGTTAGTCCGGGTAGACTAGAGGAACAAATTTCAGAGACACGCATATAGGTATAAGGAAAAGATTTATATACAAAAGGAATGTGACACTAAGAAGGCATCCCAATCCAGTCCAGCACAAAGTCATAAGTCCGATATTAACCCATATGCCCGAAATCAGTCTACAAAGTCTCCTTCTGACTCATGAAGTCACAGGTCAGTGGGTGCAGAATTCTGGCGCTGGCAGGGGTCTCCCATGGCTCCTCGCTTCCAGAGCTCAGGATCCATCAACAGGATGCCGCTCCAGCTTCAGAGGTCTGTCTTCATCAGGACAAAGCCGTGTGGTCTCTCCGCCAGCTCCTCCAGTTTCTCAGACGTTGCCATCTAGTCTTTTCCGTGACTCATCGCCTCTGAGACTAACTCCAACAACTGGGGAAGATAGCCTCTCATCTTCACGAGGGAAATATCGCGAGATTTCCCAGAAGTCTCAGGAGAAAGCCATGCCCACACAGAGGCCTCATCGGCTACTCAATGGCTATGTCCAGATTAACAGACCAGACTCCACCCCTACATTTCAATCATAAAATTAATATAAACACATGACTGCCACAATTGTAAAGAATAAAAAGAGTGAGAGAGACTGACTTTGAGTGGATGGCAGACCCCAGGGGTACATTGGTGAACCCCATATGGTAACTCCACTGGATGAAGTGTTCTATACCTCAGACACACCTGTAACCTGGGACTTATACATGAAAAATACATGCTTTCAGAAGAAGCCCAAGACAGATATTCCAAGAGTGGGATATTGCGGGTTGAGGAACAAGCCCTTGCTACATTAAAGTCACGTGGACTGTATTAAGAAACACTTTTTTCTGGCAATCATTCTGGTATACTTTTCTTATGCTTGTTCACAGTAGGGTGCATCGCAGAGGTCCATGTCTGCTGATGGTCACTCTCATGAAGCTGTTATTTGTTTCTCTGGTTTTCAGTAAATGAAACCAAAGGATGTTGAACTGATAGGTAAAGTGAATACAACTAGGGTTTTTGTTGGTGGGGGGTGGGGGATGTTACGGAGAGTGGTGAGCGAGGTAAGAGGTAGATGACATCAAGGTGTCCAGGAAGGAAAAAATATGTTTGGAGATTGATTACAGAACTTATGATTGAATTTTGGACATGATTGAATTTTGTACTATAACAGGTGTATTTGCTCCCAAGTTACAGCAAATTAAAAAACAAGCATAGATCCAGGATGGATTTGGGGGGGTCACAATAAATCTTAGCACTGAATCCAATAATTAGTTCTTACATCATGGCCCTGCTAGATATGCACCCTCAGGAAGGAGACACAGAGGATAAAAGGGCTATGATAAAATGTGGGGAAGAATCAAAATGGCTATTGGATAAAATAGTACCCAGGTCTTAAAGGCTTTTATGAAAAAAGCAACCATCTAAGTGTTATCTTAACTGAATCCATATAGGGAAAAAAAGAAAAAAACATCATCAGTCACCAAAGGATTGGAATCCAAATAATCTGAAATCAAGGAGGGATCAATCTCTGACCCCAAAATGGTAAGAATCCAGTGTGCAGGGGTGAAAGATGACAATGTGGCCCCAAGATTCACCTGTGGCCCTATATGGGGCATATAATCCTCCAGAGAACACCCCCCTATGCCCGCTATGATACAGGCTGGCTCTCATCTGGCTTCGGTTTTGGTTTTTTTTTTTTTTTATGTTAGATTGTGTCTCAGAGGTGTTTTGTAAGACTTCTATTTCCTTTTCTACTTTTCAATTCTTTGGAATCCAGAATTGACGAACCTCTAGGGACAAGAAGTAGAACAAGCAGTTTGGGGGGGGGCGGCACTGGTGGGAGGGGGGGTAAAGGGGAGATGATGTCAAGGAGTTCATGCAGGAAAAGAAAGTTTTAAAACTAATTTTGGTAGCTATTGTATGGAATGATATGATGAATCCATTAAATATCAATTAATGAAAGGAAAAGAAAATGCCATGGTTTGAGTCAGGGTCATATTAACATGAGCAGTAATATCTATGTTTTGAATACTCTAAAGAAGTCTTGTAAAACATATTTATGAAAAGCAACGTGTCATGAGCATTGATGGTGGGTCAAAGCACAATGAAATCTTTGACAACTTCAACCTTTTCTGCATTTATCATGACACTACTTATTGGTCCATTTGTGGAGATTGTGGTCTCCCTTCCTTTGAGATGCAAACCATACTGAAGTCTGCGCTCCCGGATCTTCATTGATCTTCTGCTTCAATTCTTAATCACATTCAGCAGACAAGATTGTGTCTTTTGCATATATCAACCATGTAATCTGATTATTTTCTTAGCATATAGATGCATAAGAATGATCAGAATTTATGACCATGTCAAACCATTTTCCTGATTGTAAACCACACAATAATCCCTTGTTTCATGAGCATAAAAGTCTCTTGAATCATGTGCAAGTTCCATATGAGCTCAATGAAGTGTTCTGGAATTCCAATTCTTCTAAAGGCCATACATAGTTTGTTATGATTTACAAAGTTGAATGGCCTTGAAGAGTGAATAAAACACAAATAAACATCTTTATGATTTTTTTTTCATTCAACCAAATCTATCTGAAACCAGCAATGATATCCCTTATCATATGCCCTCTTCCAAATCCAACTTGACCTTCTGGAAACTCCCTGTCAATATGCTACTGCAAGCATTGTTGAGTGATCTTAAGAAAAAGGCTACTCTCATGTGATACCAATGATATGGTTTCGTGTGATATCAATGATATTGTTTGAATTCTGTTGGGACACCTTTCTTTTGAACGGGAACAACTATGCATCTCTTCCCATCCTTTTGCCAAATGGCTCTCTTCAAAATTTGCAGGCACTCATGAATAAGCGTTTGTCATGCTCCATTAGCTTGTTAAAATATTTCGATTGGCATTTCATCAAATCATGGAATTTGGCTAGCACAATTATTGAAGCTTGAACTTCTTTCCTCAGCACCATTGGTTCTTTCTACCTCCTGAAAGGGTGAAATGCTGACTAGTTCCTTTTGGTACAGTGACTCGAGGAAATCTTTGCATCTTATTTTGGATTCTAGCTGCATCATTAAATAGGTTGTAAACAAAGAATCTTTCAATATTGCAACTTTAGGAATGATCTTTTCCTTCCAGGATAGGGAGAACTGAAGAGACAGTAACTCAATAAGGTAATGGCAGTGGAGGATGTGAGAAACGGTGAGCTAACATCAATATGAAAAGAAAATATTCTAAAGTTAATTGTGATAATGTGATTTCACAAATCATAATGAATGAATGAATGATTAAATTGTATGATATACAATATCATATATCATAGCCAATACAACTTAAAAAAACAGATTCAACTAATATTTATTGAAGTCATACTATATGCAGTTAGTCTTTAAAGGCCCAAGATCTTTAAATATATTAACATACTTAATCCCCAGAATAACTCTATGTAATATCTTTTATTACTGACTACATTTTATCAATAAGAGAAAAGAAACACAAAATATTAAGTCAGAATACTTGTAATTAATGGAACTCAATTTAGATATATCATTTTACTTCTTACTTTTTTAGCTTTCCATTCACTTTATTTCTAATTTTTCTTCCCATTATCAAGCACAGAATATCAGATCTTTAAACATATTTTTCTAAAATCTCCGTAGTTCAAATTGGCTTCATAAAACATTTCTAATAACTGTAGGAATATTGTTTACATCTGGACTTATTTCCCCAGATATGTTTCCAGTATCATTTTAACTTAAAAACCTAAGGTTCACTCTGCTGCTTTTTGTTAGGCTCCAGCTCCTAACAACATTATGTATAATAGAATGAAGCAACCCTGTCTTTTTCCATCCTCACCCTTGTTAAATTGGAGCTCACTGTTGAAGCCACTGTATCAATCTCTCCATCAAAAACGGTGGCATTTTGCGGGTCCTGAGAACCTGGCCAAAGTACATGAGATAATGTTCCACTATCTTCATTTCTAAGAAGTATTCTGAATGTACATGCTAAATATCTGTGTTTATTTCTTTAGAGGTCCCTGGCACTTCAACAGTGCCATAATTCAAATGCATCAATTCTTCTACAGTCTTCCTCCATCCTTCTCCAACTTTCATATGTTCATGAGGCAGTTGAAAACACCAAAGCTTTAGGCTTCAAATTATTACCCTTACTCTTCACTTAATACACTTTAGACATGTTGTCAAAAGAGATCACTCTCTGCAGAAAGACATCCTGCTTCTGAAAGTAGAATGGCAACAACAAGACTCAAACAAGATAGATGGACATAGTATATGTAACAATGGTTTAAAATAACAACATTTGTGAGCTGGGTGTGAGAATGGGTAGTGTTTTGTTCTGGTATGCATACAATGTATATGATTCAAACTGATTTGATGATACCTAACAGCAATAATCTATACTTGGTCTATGTTTCCACTGAAACTTGCTCACCATTTGTGGCCATTCTGGTATTTGAAATATCATCAGGATACTTTCCAACATCACAGAAAAATGAAGTCCACTACAGTACTGAAGGGTGATAGAAAACAAATTATAATAGTAATAAAACATAAGTAAATTAATTGGAAGAATATTGCCCATATAAATGTGACACTTTCAGGATTTTTTCCAGAAAGAAAATGATGGGTTTACCTACCAATAACACAACTTATTGATTAATTTGTGACATCTTAACAAAAAACCTTAGGGAAATTTTTATTCCTATAAATTTCTGGGAGATAATCTTAAAGAATATCTTGGTAATTGATGTGAATCTACATCCAGCTTGCTCTTGAATTTCTTTTATTCCTATTTTCTCACCATTATTCATCATAACTATAAGTATAACCAGACAGTATGATGCAAAAATCATTTCATACTTTTTAGTGACTATCATATACCAGTCTTTATTTCTCCATATTTTTCTACATTAAATATTGGCCACTGAACAGACAAGCTTTGTTTTGTTTCCTTAGTGATTTCTCAAGAAAATCCCTGTGATGAATCAGGGATTAGCATGAATGACAAGTTGACAAAAATAGAGTTCTTTCCTAAGAATGCAGTGTTTCTTGTCTGAATGAGTCATATTAAATGAAAATCTCTTTCTGCCAAATGTTCATGTAGGCATAATCACTCATTCAACTTTGCTTTGACAATGGTATGTAATTAAAATGGCATCATGCAAATAGAATGAGAAAGTGTGAATTCCTGTCAAAGAATAACAACTTGTAAAGTATTGCAAAGCACATATCATTGTATTTGTTTTAAATTTCAGTTAAACTCTGTAATGCTAATGTTTATGAAAGGTCTAAGCTACTAATGTTAAAAGATTAATGCTACCATATTTTTATTAATGAATGTAACTTTTGTTTATATCCACCCCCATTCAAATATAATTAAGAATATAATGAGTGCAGTGCAGTCGGTTAAGCATTGGTATTCCAACCACAAGGCTTATAGTTGAAACCCACCAGACATTCCAATGAAGGAAACTGAGGCTAAATATTCCTGTAAAGATCTATAGCCTCCGAAACACTAGAAAACAATTCTCCTCTGTCTTCTAAGGTCACAATGGATTATAATTGATTTTATGGCTATGCATAAGTAGTGCACACAGAGTGTAATACTTAAAAACTGAGGAGCAAAAGTCACATCATGAATGTGAATGACGGGGAGTGCAGAGTGGGGACCCAAAGTCCATTTGAGGTGACTGAACATCCTTTTACAGGAAGGTCGCAGAGTAGCAATGATGAAACATACAACTTTCCTCTAGTTCTTAAATGTTTCCTCTACCCAACTATCATGATCCCAACTCTACCATACAAATCGGGCTAGACCAGAGGATGTACACTGAAACAGATAAGAACCAAAAACACAGGGAATCCAGGACAGATGATCCTTTCAGGATCAGTGGTGAGAGTGGTGATACCGAGAGGGTGGAGCGAAGGTGGGGTGGAAAGAGTGAGCTGATTATACGGATCTACTTATAAGCCCTCTCTGGAGGATGTACAGCAGAGGAGGGGGTTAAGGAAGACATCGGTCTGAGGAAGATATGACAAAATAATAATTTATAAATTATCAAGGATTCATGAGGAAGAGGGGGAGTGGGGAGGGAGGGGAAAAAGGAGCTGATGCCAAGGACTCAAGTTGAAAGCAAATGTTTTGAGAATGATGATGGCAGCAGGGGTACAAATGTGATTGAGTCAATGGATGGATGGATTGTGATAAGCATGTGAGCCTCCAATAAAATGATTTAAAAACAAAAATTTGAATAATTGTTATAATGTGGATTGAACTATCAGGTGATATAAAATATTTTGATACTTCTATGTTTGTTTTACAACCACTTTTAATATTACTATCAACAATAATTTTCTATTATACAACCTTCACAATATAAGATTACCCAAGTATCTTAAGTGTTATGTAGCACACGATATGTGGAACATTCCAAAAGTTGGAAAATCAATGTAATTGTTACTACTCAATTTCTATATTGGTCTACCAAATGATAAGCCATGGAATACATGCATTCCTAAAGAGAAATGCTACAAGAATAGATGTTAGGCAAGATTAAAATTCTAGAATGTTAGAGTAATGGTACGCTAGGAAAATGATCTATGCTATTTCTGATTGGGAACTCAAACCTGTGCTTCTTGCTGGAATATTAGCCACTTTGAACTGAGTGAAAACTGACTGATTATTGTATCCCATGAGCAAGTAACCTGCCTTTAATTCCTTTTGAAGGATAGATGTTGACACAGAGGGTTTAGTACCAGGTAGCTACCCTATCCCACAGGATCGTTAGAAGCCAGAATCCATTCAGTGACTGTGAGATTACTTCTATTTTAGGTTGCCCTGGTCACGTAGCTGTGAAGTAATAGGTACTAACTGAAAGGACAATTTGGACCCAGCAGCTTCCCTCTGAGAGTAAAAGCGTGTAGTCTGCTGCTCTATGGATGACAGTGGAAGAGACCCTATGGAGTTCTGGGCTGTGCTAGAGGCTCACTATGTGTCACAATTGCCAGGAGAGCAGGGAATGCTTCTATTTGGAGCCTAAATTTGGGGACCCAAATCATGCAAAATCATACATAATGTAAAGCACAAACAAAAAAGTCATTATCATGGTCATTGGCTAGGCATGAAAACTGAGCTTGTCCACTGAAAATTGATGGCATACAGGGAAATACTGGATACAAAGAATTTCTCTTCTTCTTAACATTAGAGCTCTACTGTTCCAGGAGCCCTGGTGGTGCAGGGAGTGCACAGTGAGCTGCTAACCCCAAGGGCATCCATTTAAAGTCGCCAGTCAGCTCGCTTGGAGAATGACGAGGCTTTCTAGTCCCCCAAATATTGCAGCCTCAAGAACTCACAGGGGTGCTCCTCCCCTGTCCTCTAAGATCACTGTGTGCCAGAATGGACTTGACAGCAAATTCTTTTTGGTTGTTGTTTTAGTTACTTAGTTAGCACCTATCCTTATTTATGTTATGACAAATTATATATGCACAGTAGGACTACTCTAAGCGTTCTCAAGGCTGTGAGTATTTGGAAGTGATTCTTTTTTGTTTGTTTGTTTGTTTGTTTTCTTTTTTTTGAGACTCCTACCCCCACCTGCTGCCCCGCTGGCCGAGACTCACTCGCGCTGAAATGATTCTTCTGACCTGGTTTCCAAGAGTTACTGAGTGGGATAGAAGCCAAAGACTAACTGCTTTCATGCTCCAAGGAAAGTACAAATCACATGTGTGGGTGTGTGCATGGCTGTGCAACTATGTATGTCTGCACGCAAATGTAAAGAAAAGGGAGAAGGAAGTAAGGAAACAAGAAAACAGTGCATTGAATACTGAAAATTTTTCTTGAAAGCAAAATTATCGATACTTTAGAAAGTTATTAATCTTACATAAAATATTTTAGTTTCAGAAATTGGAAAGACTTAACCTTCAAATGAAGAATAATATTTAAAATGACAGAAGTTATAGATAAATATTTCTAACACGGGATATATATATATGTAATTTGTTTAGGTGTCATTACTATGAACATTTGTATCTTGTTCTTTATGTATAGAAATATAGAGTTTTTATTTCCTTTGTTATTTGGAAAGATATAATGTAAGCTTCAAGATGCCATTATTCTTTGGTCTCTTGCTTGTTTCATCTGTATCATTTTAGATAACTTGACTTCTCTTAGGTCTTTGTGTAAATTTAAATTAGGAGGGTAGATTTGATATTTAAAAACCTAAAATGCAATCTCAGAAAGAGTTTTTAACTTTGTTTAGATTATAAATAACTAATCTGTCTACTTTAAAATTTCATATGTCTTAATTGTTATAAATAGGCAAACCTAATTGCTACCTTCTTTCTTCAACATCTTACCTCAAACAGAAAGCCAACAAAATGTCTTTTGATCTTTCCTCCTATGTTAGAACCACACCATACCACCCCCATGGGTTTTCTAAAGAAGCAAAGCCAATGACATGCACACACACACATATATGTGTGTATGTATATATGTGTGTGTGTGTGTATGTATATGTGTATATATACATATACATGTATGTGTATATATATATATATGAAAGAGAGGGATTGACATCAAGAGAGCCACCCACACAGTTACAGAGCAGACTAGCATAGCTCAACTCAAGCCTATGGATCAGATGCTCAAGAAGAGGGCTGCCTTGACCTTGACTCACACAGCTACTAGTAGATGAATCAGAAAGTGGGAGGGTAAACCAGGAGACTGGCTTGTGGACGGCAAGTTCAGTAGAGTTGCTACAGCATGTGGTAGGTTCTTGTCCCAAGGTCAAAGAAGCTAGACAGGGGATCAAGACCTGCAAGAAGCTAAAGAGAGCAAGGTCTGATTTCTTATCCCTAGACATTGTATAGGCTGCAGCCCCACGGGGATGTCATCAGGATTTAGCTTGCACCTCTTGGGATAGACTTTTCTGTCAAACTATTGAAGGTTCTGTCTGGCGAAGCTGCTCACAGGGACCCTGTAGAACAGAACCAACTCTTTGTTTTCTGAGACTATGAAAACTTTATGGGGACAGAAGTCCTCATCATTTCTCCTACAGAAAGAGCTGTTGTTGGGTTTAATCTACTGACCATAAGGTTAATGGCCCTCTGCATAATCCACTATACCACAAGGGCTCTGAGTCAGAACTGACTTGTTGATTTGGATTTTAGATTGGAACATCCTAGTTGACCCAAAGCCTAACTATCACACCTGATATAGCATTTGATGATTACACAGTAAGGCATTCTTTGTTTATTTTTCTGTTTGTCTAACTCTCTTTCTAGAGTTTAAGCTTTTTGGAGATTAGTTGATCCCATTCTTATCTCAGAATCTCCAGGAGTTAGTATTACTTTGATTTAAACCATGAAAAAAGTTGTTTTTCTGTAGTTTTGGTCTATCATTTTTTGGTCTATCACTTTATAAATACAATATTTAAGATATGCAGGTGTAGGTTGAGATGATCTTGAAGATATAAAAAGGAAATGAAATAACTCTATGAATTAAGAAATATCATGGACATAACCATCCTATCAGTCTAATGTTTGGGAGAAAGCAAGAAACCCATGTAAAAGAACCATAGCACCAGAAATTTTCAATTTTTTTCCAGCTGGCTCATCCTCAAATTTTAAGACCCCAATCATTGTAAAAAGAAACATGGTATTTTGTATCCTCTATCCAAATTCCTGACTTCCAAAAATTGTAAATATGATAAAAATGGTTGTTGCGTCATCTTGTCACATGATTATTTGTTTGGCATAAATACTTAAAGAAAACTGACATTCCCAGTAAAACTAACAGAAGAGGGAAATAGGTATAAATAATAATCTTTGCTTAAAATTACTTTAATGCCAGTGGTTATTCTAGCATTCACTGATTATTTCATCTAGAAGGCAAGCTAACTTCTTGAAAATATTGCACATGTGCTGTATTTTGTTGATGTGTCTAAACAGGAAATAAAGCTTCCAGGACACCAGAGGTGTAACAGATGGCCTGTCAAACACAATCAATGCTTGTTCTTACCCACACAGCAGCATCAGTGACCCCTGAAGCTCAGCTGGTTCCAAAAGGATTTAGTTATGTGTGTTCAACAATATTTAAGGGATTTCTAGTTCCCATTTCTCTTGAAAACAAAGCAAGTCAGGAGTAGAAGCCAAAGATGATTTAATAAACCGCATAGAGAAGTTCATTAAAAATCATACATGCAGGCACCAACTATTCTGAATATACATCTTAGATATTTTCAAGTCTTTCAGTATTAAATATAGTCGCATTCAATATATCAGTATTAAATATAGAAGTGGCAGAAGCAGTGGCTTATTTAATGTGACTTTTCTAAACGAATTATCTAACTCCCAGCAACTAATAGTTTCCTGCAAGGATCTGGTAGGAATGTGGGGGAAGATACTGGGAGGAGTCACCTGTGGGTAATAGTGAGTAGGATTCTCTGACTGTCATCCTGCTGGGAACACTCTGAGAAGAAGGAGGGATCCCATTACCAGCAAAAAGCAGGAGTGGAGCAGCTCTTCTAAATCTGACATCCCTGTGCAATGGAACTTCTGGATCTGGAAGACAGCTATAAATAACACTAGAGGAGCAGCAGCAGGACTAGGAACCTGAGCAGTGGACTTCCCAAACCACAAAGAGAGGGAATTGGCATACTTCTGTGTAAGAGGCAGGCTTAAGTAATGGAGTGCTTCTGTGCCCTAATTGGGGAAGTGCGGCTTGTTGAAGTGGGTCTGAGTGCTTTGAGACTGAGGCTTAATGGAGACAAGTGCCTTTGGGCATTGAATCCGGGGGGATGGGTTTGCTAACCCTTGGAGCTTGAACTGAAATCCTTCAAGTTGAGCCTTCCAGATGAGTGGTATGCATTTTGAGCATTTATTCACAGACTTGACAGAATTCTGTGGCATGCCCTGATGAACAACTGAACCCAGAGCATCTCTCCCTGGTATTGCAACTTGTTAGCATCTTTACTAAGCCCTCTAATCATTAATTTCCTCTGTGAGGGCTCTGTAGCCACTGGTAGGGAAACTAAAACCTCGATACTATGTAGAGAATGCTACCACATAGTAGTGAAATTAATATATATTACAGAGAGAAACTATGGAAATACAGTAACACATATTTTTTTACTAAATGGAAACAAAATATGATTTTGACTTTTTATTGGCCACTTTATTTTCTCTGTTATAACTTATGTTAGTACTATTCAAAAGTCAGTGTAATTCTCTGTTTATAGCCATCTGTTTCCTGTAATAATTTATGGTGATTATTAGGTGACTACATTATATCATTCTGACAACTAATTAGAAAGAAATATTTCATAGATCTTCTAGGTTGTTCAACATCCAGCAGTATATGATGGAAAAAATCTCAGTGATTGACAGTGTAATTCCCATTATTGTCTATATGTAAGCACTCATGCAAAAAATCTTTAACTGCCAAGAATTTGCCAAATTCTGTGCCAAAATCTAACAACTATGCAGAAAATAATATACTTATTATAATGAAGGCAGAACCCATTTTTGAATTCAGAATATACCTGTAATCTTTGCGTGTTGAATGGAAGGTTGCTACAAAAAGAATCAAAGAACTGTAACAACATATAACAGTACATAGACAACAGAATTAGGAAATGATTTCCCATAGAAATCAACAACACATTTTGGGGGTATTTTTGGAAGAGAAGCAATATGTTAAGATTTGCATTAGAAATATGATCTAATAAATCATGTTTTAAAAATTAAATTGAAAATGAATAAAAGGATCAGGAGAGGTCTAAGAACCTTGGCTCAGGGAGTACAAAAGCTGACCGCAATAGGACAGGGTGCACACACAGGAGAACCTGAAATTGACAAGTGGGCTTTATTAAAGATAAAACACCTATGTATATCAAAAGACTTTACCAAGAGAGTAACTAGGTAAACCACAGACTGGGAGAGGATTTCCAGCAATGGCACAGCAGATGAAGGGCTTATTACGAAAATCTGCAACACCCTCTTTGCCTGCAAAAAGAGGAAAACAGTTAACCATTTGAAGAAATGGGAAAAAGAACTGAAGAGGTTTCATTGAGGAGGAGACTCATATGGCCAATACATATATGAGAATATGCTCCCAATCTTTAGCCATCAGAGAAATGCAGATCAAAACAACCATGAGATACCATCTAACACCCTTGAGGTTAGCCAAAATCAGAAAAGCAGAGAACAGCAGATGCTGGAGGGGATGTGGCAAAATAGGGACATTTCTACATTGTTGGAAAGCTGTCTGGTGATATCTAAGGAAAATGAAAATTGAGCTATCTTTTGACCCAGCTATCCCTCTACTGGGTATATAACCAGAGGAGGTAAGAAATAAACCAAGACTAGCCATACGCATGCCAATGTTTATTGCAGCGCAATTCACTATCGCAAAGAGCTGGAAACAATCTAAATTTCCATCGGTAGATATGTCGATCAGCAAAATCTGTCACATACATACAGTGGAGTAATATGCTTCACTCAAAAGCACTGAGGAGCGCATGAAACACGTCTCCTCATGGGAGGAGCTAGAGGAAATTATGCTAAGCAAAGTCAGTCAATCACAAAAGGAGAACTACAGCATGAGTCCCCTGAGGTAAGTGCAATCAACAAGGTATATATAGAGGAGAAGCCTCCTATAAGTTAACAGTTGGGTAGAAATTTAGGGAAAGAGGAGGAGGGGGAACTAAACTCAGGGAGGTACATGTTGGCTACAGCACAGTAAGGGAGAAGGAAGGTGGGGAGGAGAAAAACAGGGACTTTAAAGGGAAAGGGTATCAGAGGGAGGAGGACTCTAGGCCACCTTGTGGGAAGAGCACGGGTCTTATCTCCAGAGAAGCTGGGGTGGGAATGCAGATCTTACCAAGAAGCACCCAACCATGAAGACAGAGTGGTCACATGGAAGAAGGCATGAAAAGAGATTGTTACAGGGCCAGCCACATCCAGACCTGGAAGTAGGGGCAGCAAAGAACAGGCTTGGGGAGGAACCAGAATGGCATACTCACCTGGAGACAGGTGGCTACAGGGGATGAGAAAGAGAGGTGGTCCATTCCCCATGATGACCAGAGCCCTGCCCATGATGCCCAGAAGACTATGCCCTTGCAGAAACATATGCCACAGGGGGGACAGGGCAAACAACAATAAGACCTGCTCCTTAACAATAAGACCTGCTCCTTGCAGAAGTAGACAATGAGAGAGGACATTTTGGGGGCCACGTGGTGGGAAAGAAATGTGGGCTGAGTCCCCAAAATGGATCTAATCAAGAAAGGAGCACTATTGGCTGGACAGTGGGGAGAGGACGACTAGGGGGACACTGGGGAGAGGGGAGAGGAAAGGGGGCTGGACAGACTCAGGGCAGGGGAGAACAGTGGGTATTCTGCAGTCGGTGGCAAGGAGGGTGTGGGAAATCTGGTGGGGCTGAAGTAAGGGTAATGTAATAAAAAGTACTGAAACCCAAATGATGACCGAGTATGACAGTGGAACAGGAGGGAGGCAGAAGGAAATAGAGGAAGAAACTAGAAGACAAAGGGCACTTACAGAGGTCTAAACACAGATACATACATATGTAAACATAAGCACATATTATAAGGAGGGAGCAATCCCGATACATATATTTATATGCTTAATACTAAGATAGAAGCTGGACCTTGGATCCCTATGCAGGCACTCTCCCTCAAGGCAAGAACACTTTGTTCTACTAATTTGGCATTTCAGAATGCTCACTGGCCCAATGTGATCACTTAAGTCAAATAGGTTCATAGGCAAATGTGGTGAAGAAAAGCCATGGTGCCCAGCTACTAAAGGACATTGAGTCTGGGGTCTCAAAGTCTGAAGATAAACAAATGGCCATCTAGCTGAGAGGTGTCCAAGCCCACTGGGAAGAAGTGGCCATGAGAGTCAAAAGGACAAGGCCTCAGGCATCAAACAGGAAAAATTGTCTCACTGTGAGCAATCTCACATGAGACAACCACTGAGGACAAGAGTGGTAAAAATGGCTGAAGGTACCTGGCTATCAAAAGATGTGACATCCGAGGACTTAAAAGTTTGAGAGTGAACAAATGGTTATATGGTTCAGGAACAACAAAGTCCACCTTAAAATATGCACATGAACATGAGACGTGGAAAGACCCAGATATCAGGCAAAAATCATATTACTGTGTGCACACCCTTGCGACAATATCATAGAAGACAGAGGGAGCAGAAATCTGATGACACCCAACTATCCAATGATAAAGCACCTGGGATCGCGAAGCCTTGAGGATGAATGGATGGGCATCTAGCTCAGAAGCAGCAAAGCCCACATGGAAGAAAAACACTAGCATGTGTGATACCTGAAGGGAGCAGGTATCAAACATCGAAGAACAAGAACCACATCATTACGAATGGCGGGAGAGCAGGGTGGGGACCCAAGGCCCACCTGTGGGTAATTGGACATTCTCACACAGGGGAGACTTGGGGAGGAGACAGGCTAGTGAGGCTCAATGAGGTGGCAAGGAAGCATACAACTTTCCTCTAGTTCCTGATGGCTTCCTCCCTCTAACTATCACAGTCCCAGTCAACACTCCTGTGCAGATGAGAAATGGAAATGTGGAGAATCCAGGAAGGATGAACCCCGTGGGACCAGTAGTGGGAATGAAGCTGCTGGACAGGTGGAGGGAAGGTGGGGTGGAGAGGTGGAGCTAACTATGTAGATCCCCCCTACCAGGGAGACACACCCTGGAGGAGGGTGCAAGGGGAGACACTAAGCAGTGTAAGTTATAACAAAAAATAATTTATGAAATATTGAGAGTTGGTGGGGGATTGGGGAGCAAGGATGGAAGGGAAGAGAGGGGAGGCTTAGGTCAGAGGTGTGGATGGAAAGGTGGAGGTTCAGAGAGCGATGACAGCTGCAGGCATTTGAAGAAGCGTGACACAATATATGTCTTTATGTAGTGTGAGAAATGATGCATAAGCCCCCAATAAAACGATTAAATATGAAAAAAATAAATAAAAGGAATTGAGTAAATGATTTAGATAATGAAGTAGATGATAGTTTATAATATAGTATTGGATGATAAGATAAATTGATTCTAATTGTCTATAGAAGTGGTATTATCTGCATTTCACTTATTTTCCTATATCATATAATAAAGAAAAAAAATCAAAGTATTTATGCTTAAAAATATGAAAATAAAGTTGACTATTCACTGATATAAGAAATCCTTGGACAAATTACATATGATGAAAACATATTCTATATGACTGTCATGTATTTATGGTTCTTTGAATCATCCAATTAGAGATATGAAAATAGCAACCGAAGATTGGGGCTAAGAGGTGTGATGCAAGTTATGCATGAATATTTGCAGACATTGCACTGGTGGTTATTGCAGGTGTGATAAAAATGGGAGCACTGAAAGGGAGAACACAGAATGAGAACAAAGGTAGTCTTAGATATTCTATTTAAAATCTGCATAGAATGTATGCCATAGATGAATATAAACCCGCAAGAGAACTGGAAAAGAATGTGAGTCAAGGGAAATGAGTTTTCCAAGGAGTGTGCATTCAACTCTGTCAAGTCCTACTCCCAAACCAAATTCACTGCCATTGCAGTAATCATCTCAAAGGATATTTCAAGACCTAACTTGAACTACAATGCAGTCTATGATAGCATAATATCTGTATTCTTACAAGAAAGTCAATCAATACAACAATTATTTAATTTATATACCAACTATAATCAGAAATGAAGAATTTCTGAAATCGATCAAACATGCTGTCATGTGTATTGATAATTATTGGCAATAGAATGCAAAAAATATAGCAAAATTAAGCAACAGTACTTGGAAAATACAGTCTTGATGATATAAATGAAACTGGAGATGAGATTGATCTTTGAAAAACCAAAGAGGACAGCTACATATTTTCAGCAACAACAACAGAAAAGTGGCAGCAATACATGTCTCTTATATTTATCTATCCATGGCAACCTTCCTCTGAGGCCTAGATTGTCTGGGGGTACATGTCTACTGCACTAAGTCAATATTTATGCTTTCAAAAATGAGGATCAACCACAATAGTATCACTTATTAGAGTCACCATTCATATAGGTCCAGGTTTATTCAAAATCAAAGGTCTGTAACTAAGGTTCTCTGGGCCGCGGACACCTGAAGATAAGTTCTCTTAGAAATGTGCATGTTTTGGTCTCATTAAGGTGTGTTCAAAAACCAGGACCCATTAAATGATTGCATCCCAAGGGTATATGTTGGGCAGCCATCATTCAAGAGAGAGAAGTCAATTCAGAAGGGGACAGTAGCTATTTAGGAACTCCCTGAGGATTACTCTTGATAGGTTTCTCTCCAAGTACATAAGATTATCATAGATATAATTATGAGGAATTGTTTAGGAAGATAAAAAACTGCATGGGTTAGAAAAAGTCAAGTTGAGCAGATCACACACTCAGAAACCTCACCCCACACATAATGTGCTTTACTCATTCTTCAGGTCTAGCGAGAGCAGCCCTTTGAGAATTTTTGTGGAGAAATCTTACCTCATTTATCTTATATCCATGATTTCGTGCCCTTAGTCATGCTTTTGCTCTTCAAAACTCAAAGACCATTAAAAAGGAACACAAGTTGAGTATTTGGAGAGTGTCAATGCTGTTGATTTGAGGTAATTTAAATGAAAGAGGAAAGAAGAGGATGGGTAGAGAGATTGAAGTATTGCCTTCAGAAATGTATATATCTAGATGGAGGCTGTATTAAGAAATAATGATTGTACATTTTGATATTCTTTTGATTTTGTAGCATTATTTTACTCCATATTTTGCATTTATCAGCAGCAATCAGTTTTACAATAAACAAAATTTACAGCTTGTTTAATTCATTGTAAACACAATAAAATACCTTACTCACTTCTTTTTAGTATGTTTTCTGTCCAATATTCAGCCATATAAACAGCTCTATAAGAAATGCTGTAGCACTAAGTAAGTATGTACAATTTAGAATAGGAAGCCGTGGCAGATCAAAATGGCAATATTTAACCCAGGACTTTGTTCAGAAGGGCTAGGGAGGAAGAAAGATGGCATCATCTTGAATTCCTTACAGCAGGTCCTCAATTATCCTTCATGACTGGAAGTTGCCATTTAGTTGTGTTGATACCTTCTGGGTTTTTTTTTTTTTCCAGTTTTTGTTTGTTTTTACTTCTGTGCTAGCATATTTTTTCTTTTGGTAATTTTAGATTTATATGTCACTTATTCTTTATTCTTATCTGTAAGAATCAATAAAGATACAGGCTCTCTTTGGTCTTGCCCTTCAATCTTCACACTCTATCATCATCCCTAATCATCTCTGGCAGCTTGAGCACAACAACAATGACAATCAAATCAACTTCCATTCTTTTTCTACCATGACTTCCATGTGCTTAGTGTAGAACTACATTCTGGGGAGGTTTGCACTATGTAAGTTTGGGCTAACATACATACACAATATTCATGATTATGGGATTTACTATAGAAGCTAAGAGTTTACAATTCAAGAGTGAAATGCTCAGGATATAATTCTTCTATCTGAGAATAATTCACTCTGGTTTGCTATTCTCAGAAACTCCCTACCTCCTGGTCAGATCCAGTCCTTACCACAATAAATGCTCTGATACGTATGAGTGCATTCCACTTTGATTTGCTTTAGAAATATGTGTTGCCTTCAGGGAAAAAAAAAAAACTATCCCCCTTATCAACAGGTAGAACAATTTCACCAAAACTTAACAATTAAATTTCAAAGTAAGCACCATTTTTACATACTTATATACTAATAAATGCCAAGCTATGTCTCTACTAAATTGTTTGGGTTTTTTTCACTATCAGGGGGTGAGTAAATCTGAGCATCTTCTCTACTCTTCATAAGCTCTTATACTCCTCATCTCATACAAAATACACATATAACACCAGTATAAGCAGAGTTTAGAAGGGAAGCACATTATATTGCACCAGGGAGAAAAACAGCATCTTATTTTCCATATAAATTGAAAATGTAAGTCTGTAAGCCTCTTAACTAAGACACAGATTTAACTCACCTATTAGCAATCATTTACTTTATTGAATGAGACAACTGATTTCTTAATCTAAAACATATGTATCCCTATTGTGCCACTGTTATTCACTATCATTTTTTAATGGGGTATTTATTTCCTGCATATAACTTTTGAAAATATTGTCAAGTCAATTCTGACTCCGGATGACATGTACCAGAGTAAAATTGTGTTCCAGGGGATTTTCAAAGACCCTGGGACCCCAGGGGATGCGCATTGGGATGCTAATCACAAGGTCAGCTCAGAGCCGCCAGGACCTCTGTGGGAGAATGGGGAGACTTTCTCCTCCTGCCAAGAGATGCAGCCTTGGAAACCCATCGGAGCAGTTAGTTCTACCCTGTCCTATAGGGCTGCAGTGAGTCAGAGGCAACTGAATGAAAGTGAATTTACTGGGGGGGTGGGGGGATGTCCTAAGAAGTGGATCCCCTGTACTTTCTTCTAAGGAAACTCTCAGTGAACTGAGACTTCCTACCCTTTTTGTTAGCAGCTAGGATCATTATCTATGTGCATGACTAGGGATTCCATTGATAATAAAGGACCCATTCTACCACATTCACCAAAGCACATCCGTGAATGGAATTTTCACTAACCTTTCCTAAACCATCATACATATAGGTTTACAGAAGAAAATTCCTGGTTGGCATTTACAAAAGCATGCTTTAATAGACTAAAGAAATGGCAAGACCTCTTAAACATTATTTTTTCTAATTGTAAACTTTGAGTAATTTAGCAGCAACATATAGACAGTACCACTAGTATTGTATTTCAAAAAAATTAATGATCTTTTAAATGATGCATGTGACATTAATCCTCTTGAATTCATCATTCTCAGTGGACTCTATTATATGCTTGTTGAATTAAAAATGGTCAATAGCAGTCCATTTTAGCTCACAGTACCTAGAATTTCAGTCTTTAGGAATTATATTTCAGATTTAACAACTTCAAATTTTTCTTCATTCATTCTTTGTACACTCTAGTCCTCATTACTAATGAGGGTTTGACAGTATCTCTTCTCATTTTCAGTAGTGACAACAAATTATATAAATACCACATATTTGAGGAAAATTAAAACAAGTCTACTAGAGACTAAACATAACCTTTACAATGAAGACCCAATTTGTGGAGGGTAAGGGGGAAGGTAGGAGCCCAAAAGCCACCTGTAGGATATCTAGTCATATTTAGCCACTGGTAGATTCACTCTAGCCACAGCCAAGAGTCTCAAATAGCCTCACGATCAGTCAGAGACCACTGTGATCCTGATTATGCTGGATCAGATTCAATACTTGGCCAGTTTACCACCCTATAGACCTGAACTGGATCTGCCCTGGGGGCAAATATCTATTCCTGGTTCAATGACGTAAATTTCTTCCCTGGCTATTTGAATGTTGTTGGAGTCTTTTTCTTATTATGCATTATTTGTAATTTTGTTAGTATACTGTTTTATTTTTAACTTTACCACCTTAGAATGATTTTGTTTGTTATTTTCTGTTGAGTCCCCTAGCTCTGAAGCTTAATGGTAATAACTGATACAATGAGGTATAGAAAAAAAATGAGGTGGGAATATGTGTGTTTGTCTGGATAGACTAGACAAGCAAATTCATAGATACTCATCTTTGTATAAGAGACAGTTTTATATAAAGGGCAATTGTACATTAAAAACATCCCACCCATTCCAGAACAAGCTCACAAGTCTGTTATTAGTCCATATGTCTGATACTGATCTATAAAATCTTCTTCAGACTCACAGAACACCTGAAATGACACCAAATGCAGGATGCTCATAGACCAGTGGGTAGAACCTCTTTGAATCCATTAATGGTGTGAGCATCTTAGAGCTGGCAGAGTCTCCATGTGGCTTCTCCAGAATCCAGAGCTGAATCAGAGTAGGAACATGTGGCTTCTCCTCAGGGGTATCTCACAGGAAGTCAGCATTGTCAGTACAGTCTGACCAGGGAGAGTCTCTCCCATACAAGGAGGAAAAAAATGCCAGTTTCCAGAATTCTCTGGAGGAGGCCATGCCCACAAAGAGGCCTCCTTGGTTATACCTTGCTTGACAGACCAAATTACAAAAGATTTGTAATCTTTTCAAATTGACACCAGATTATGTAACTATCACAGGTGTAAAAGGGGATTTCAGAAGTCAACAATGAAGGTAGGAGGGGGTAGGGAGCACTAGAAGGAATCGTGGTTGCACAACTTATTTTAAAGGCAATTTAACCATGTTGGGAGCAGGGGTGGCAATCCTTTACCTGATATACTGATGTGGTAATGATTGCAGAATTCTCCATTATCTGATTGATTGAATTACTGAATTGTGTGATATGTACATTATGTGCTAATAAAACTGCTAATTAAAAACCACCAAAAAACCTATACCCTTTAGTGTACACCACCCGAATTTAGATATATCAAGAATAGATTTGATACATCGATCACTCATGATTAAATATCAGATATGTTGTCATGATATATGAAGGATATCATGAATGTGTAGATTAAAAATGTCATTAAAAATACAAGAAGGAATAGAATTGCCATCAGAAGAGATTGAGATACTTATTCTCAAAGGCAGAGTAGCTAAAGTGAATGGAAGTAAAGGATCTGAACAGAAGATTCCAAATGGCATCTCAAGAAGAAAAAGGTAAAATATGATGCAAAATGATTTGGAGTTACAAAACCAACAGTCATTACTCTCTTGACATTTCTTAAGCTGAAAGAACTGAAGGAAGAAATCCAAGCCTTGGGCTTCGATATAAAAGGATTCTATGAGCAAAGGAATTTATGGGCAAAATATTTAATGGCAGTAGAAGCATCGCCAAAGATGGAAGGAATGCAGTAACAACACTAAAAATAATTAGTCTATGTTAAACCATCTCAGAAAGTAGCATACGATCAAGAATTAATGGTAGTGAAGAAAGCATCAGAATTGCACTGAATATATTGAGTAAAGAGCAAGGATAAATGAGTAAACAGTATGTGAAGTCTTTAACAAATGTATAAAGCACTTCAAGTGTTCACAACTCTATGCATAACATTTGGAAGATGCTGTTTTGTCAACTGATTTACAAAGGTTCATGTTTGTGAACATTCCAAACACAGGTACAGAAGTTATATAGCAGTATCTCAAATATCACAGACAAGAAAAATATTGTTGAAGGAAATTAAAAAATCATAACAGCTGTACATTGTGAGGGAACTGCTAGATTCAGAAGATGACATGGAATTACTCTGCAGAATTGTCATTTCTGATTTCATGTGCATCAAAATTGAAAGGGGTGAATCATAAAAAATGTTTACCTGCTTTTAGGGAATTTTTTGAATTATAAAAAAGAGCATTTGGCTGTATCAATTAAAGCACATTATGTAGTTAATTGCACAGGCTATTAGAGTCCTCAGATACTTAACTGTGCTCATATAGAACCTATACAATCCCCAAGAAGCAGTCGATGAAAGTATATGAGAATACCAGGCAGTTTAAAATAAGTAAAGTTATGCATCAGGATTGTATCCTTTCATCTTACTTATTTTATGCATATACTAAGCATATAAACGGGGCTATGAGATGAATTACATGGCATTAGGAGGAAGATTAATTAAAAACTGTGATGTCAGTTTGCACAACCTTCCTCTCTGAAAGTAGAGAGAGCTTGTAACACAGACTAGGAAAATCAAAGACTACAGCTTTCAATATGGATTATGTCTAGGACAAAGAGGAAACATTTCTCACAACTGCATGAGCAGACAATCTCATGATAGAGAAAATATTGAACTTTTCAAGAATTGTATTTTTAATGGATCCACAATACCCTTGGGACCAACAATGAAGGAATTAAATGTTGCATTGGAAAATTTAGCTAGAAAATGCCTCTTTAAAGTGTTCAAAAACTGTGTTAAGGACTTTGGAGCCCTTAGCTGTAATATAATATTGAATCCAGCTCTTATCTTAAAAATGGAATGGTTTCAAGATGGCATTATCCACAATGAGAAAACTTGTAGATAAGAGATAAGAAAAGGATGAAACATGTAACTTTTCTCTAGTTCTTAAATGCTTCCTCCCCCAACTACCATGATCTCATTTCTACCTGACAAATCCAGCTGCACTGGAAGAAGTACACTGGTATAGTTGGGAACTAGCAATCCAGGGAATCCAGGAAATATGAACCCCTTAAGACCAGTGGTAAGAGTGCTGATACCAGGAGGGTGGACGGAGGGTGGGGTAGAAATGGGGAGATGATTGCATGGATCGACATATAACTTCTATCTGGGGAATGGACGAAATGGGAAAAGGGAGATGTTTGGCAGTGTGGGCTATGACATAATATTAATATTTTTTTAATTATCAAGGATTCATGTGGAAGGGGGTAGTGGGGAGCGAGGGGGGAAGATGAGGCACTGATGTCAAGGGCTCAAGAAGAGAGCAAATGTTTTGAGAATGATGATGGCAGCAGGGGTACAAAGGTGTCTGACAATGTATATATGTATGGATTGTGATAAGCATTGTCTGAGCCCCTAATAAAATGACTTAATAAATAAATAATAAATAAATAAATAAATAAATAAATAAATAAATAATAAAAATAAATTTAAAAAAAAGAAAAAGTATAAATGCAGTTTGGGAACAGGGAACAGGTTTATATACCCTTCCTGTTATGAAGCCTGCGTCTCATGACATATTTCTACACAAAGGGCCAATTGACAATTATTTGTAGTTATACAAAGAAATCTTTAATACATCAGCCAAGCTGTCCACACACAGGAGGTGAGGACACATTGAGAACATGAAATAACTGATAAGTTTGCAGAGTGCACCTTCGGAAGCTTTTGCAAGGGAGCAGAAGGCAAAGTGTCCATTCCATCTCAGGTGGAGAGACAGCCAGAAGCTGTTTTATAGCTCCCTGGCCTGAGCCATCAGCTTGCTCCCACAGTCTTGAACCACGGATGGTGTGGTCCTGTCCCATTTGCCTAGGAGCAAACAGCTTTTCCCCTTATACCTCTCCTCCTTTTATTTTCTAACTACAGTGCATTTAATATGGGTCTTATTTACTTTGATTACAAAAGTAAGAACGCTCCCGTTGTACTTGATTAAGGATACAAATAATAAGTAAGAAAGGTTCATCAAAATAATCAAGTCATGAAGTGAGAAAATTTTCAATTTTGGGTTGGCAAATCAAACTAACTACTTTGCAGATGAGTTTTAGGTTTTTACTGTACTTAATGCTTTTCACAACTGGTGTTCACAATTTTAGCCTTGATACTTTTTCCTTCAACGTATTCTAATCACTGATGCAGCTGTGTATCTTTCATGGGGACTTAGTTGATATCTTGCTAGATGGCCAATTGTCAGAATGCAAGCTTTTAAGGCCCCAGACACTATACCAATTGATAGCTGGGCACCATCTGCTTGACATGACTAAATTTGCTTATGCATCCTTTTTCTTCAGTGATCATGTCAAGAGGGTATCAAGCAAAGTCATATATTCAGAACAAATTGTTCTTGTATACAGCCTAGAGTTAAATAGGACCCCAAAGTCTATCTGCCTATCTATGGACCATACATATTCACAATAAGATGACTATCTTTTTAAAGGTTTACACATATAGTTAAGATGAACAAATTCCATACAAGTGACATTAAATGCTATTTCTTTTATACAATAAATCAATGTTAGATCTGTTCCCGTTTAGGTATATTATTTTTTCAGTAAAGTTAAATTAATTTGAGACATTGCTTAGCTTCTATTTGATGCAATATCTTCTGGAGAGTCTGAACTCCTAGGAGAATAATAAGCAATATAATTATTAATGTAATGGTAGATGAACCATTCTGCATCAGCCTTTGCCACCAGCCATGAGGATCAAGAATGGATAATCCTTCAGCAATTTGTGAAATCAAGCTATCGGCAGGATCATTTTTAAGGGTTTCAGTAAAAGATTCATAGATTTCTTCTCTCAATGACCCAATGTCCAATGTTGCATTATCTTTTACATTATTTACATAATCTCTGATCAAATTTCATTCATATTACTTTGCTTGTAGAGTTTTTGTATAACATACTAATCATAAAATTTCCAGTCATATTCTAATGACATGTGTCTTTGTAAATCTATAAGTTGATCTTCTAGTTATTTCACGGCTTATTGCAGTTCAACAACATTCCCATTTGGTTCATCTACTCTAGCTTAATTATCCAACATTACATGAGACTCTATTTGCCATTGTAGCACTAACGGTTCAGTTTTGATGGATTCTTGTAGTACAGTTGCTTCTGCTCCCATTGTGGTGATGGCTATTGTGGAAGTTACATAATCTCCTGTCAATTTGATGGAGTGAAAGACTGGAGTTTAGCCTGTCAATCATGTCACAGCTAGATGGTCTCATTTGGAAGTGTCACACAGATCAAGTGCTCTCTGGAGGTAGATGTCTCTCTCTCTCTCTCTCTTTCACTTCTTGTTGATGATCCACTCCAGCCATGCTACGGCAGCCAGAGCTCTGGAGTTGTGTTCACTATCATTGCATCTATGAGGCTTTGCACCCACCTGTCTGTGATCTTAATAGAATCTGCATCACTTCATCTGATTCTGTGAGTTTGAAGAGGGATTTATGGACTAGTATTATACTTTTGGAGTAGATCTGAACTAGGCTGGGATATTTGTTCTATATATCATTATTTCTTGAAATAAAGCTCTCTCATACATAGTTGAGTGTCACTGAATTTATTTATCTACTCAATATGGCCTAACACAACTATATACACTAAAATAGTAGCAATCAATATTATGCTAAACCTTTTATTTTTTTGCAGTTCCTGCAATACTTCTGCTGACATATGTGTAATGGGACCTTCTTCCCAAGGTCGAAACATCTACACTGACAACCACATTCCCAGATGAGATTATGATATAATAAAACTGTATTGTTTAAATTCACCTGCACAGAAGTTTCAATACAAGTACATAATATACAGTGGCTAAGCTACTGGTCTCATTAACAAGTTACCATTTAGATGTCGAAGAGCAGTCAGATAGGGCAGTTGTACACATGAGGTTACATAATAAGTTTCATTAAGTGTAACATTATAAAACTAGAAAATGAGTACCTTGTGCCTCCAAATTCTCTAATACAAGAATTAGGCTGTGTAACTCATGGTAATGCCTGAAACCTCTTGTTCAGGTCCAATAGAAAGAAATAAAAGACAAGGTTGAGGCAGGGCTTGCTATCCCCATGACAAGCTATCAGTTTTTAGTGCTAAAAAGAAGATCCCATCTGGTTCCAAATAAAATCATGTGCATAGTAACAAAAAGTAGCATTTAAGTCCTCAGAGCAGTTGGTCAAAATTTGTACATAGTGACCACAATCAACAATAGTGACAGAATTATGAACAATAATTTTCCCTTGTGGTTCTTAATGGTGCAACAATGCAATTCTTCCTGTGCAATTTTACAATGAGTGAAAATTTCATAAAATTCTGTATCCTTTTTGCCAAGTTATCTAATGTTTTCATATTCATCAAAAATAAATCCTGCTAAGGAGAAAAATCAACATCTAGTTCAATTAATAAATAACCATGACATCCATACTTGCATGTTCATTTTAGGATTATGTTTTACAGATCCCACACACAATGGATAAGAGGAATAACCCAAGGTAAAGTTCAGAGCACATCCCGGCTCATTAGAGAAGTGACTCTTCCCATCTCTCTAGTGAATGTCATTGATGAAAACCACAGGTACTGGAAAATGCCATACAACAATTTGCAGTCATGCTCATGAGGAAGGCAAGTCCAATAAGAGAGATCTGCACTTACTTCAGATGCAATAGCATGCATTACCAGCATGGTCAAAAATATATGTGTATGGGCATGGGGACTATTGACTGATCCAGGGATGGGAGGAGTAGCATGTGGTTCAGGATTGGTGGTGGGGTGGGTTTGAAAGGTCCGTTAGGGATTGATTAAGACTAATGTAACAGAGAGAAAATATTGAAATCTAAATAGAGGTTGAGCGTGATGGTGGGATGAGAGGAGGTACAGGGAAATAGAGAAAAGAACTGGGGAGTAAGGAGCATTTATAGAGATTAAATACATATATATACATAGGTACATATATTCATATGATGAGGGGGAAATAGATCAATATGCATATACTTATAGGCTTAGAATTAGGACAACAGATGGGCACATTGGCCCTCCATCAAATACTTCCTCAGTGCAAGAACATTTTGTTCTACTGAATTGGCATTCCATGATGCGCAGCTACCTGACACAATCACAGAAATCAAATGTGTGCATAAGCAAATGTGGTGAAGAAAGCTGATGGTGCCCGGCTATCAAAACATGTAGTGTCTGGTGTCTTAAAGGCTTGAAAGTAAAAAAGCAGCCATCCGGCTCAGAAGCAACAAAGCCCACATGGAAGAAGCACACCAGCTTATGGGACCAAGAGATGCCAAAGAGATCAATTATCAGGTTTCAAGAACTCATAATCATAACATTATATGCTCACTTTCCTGATATGATCACTGATGACAAATATGTGCATAAGCAAATGAGGTGAAGAAAGCTGATGGTGCTGAGCTATCAAAAGATGATGGTGCTCAGCTTTAAGATCTGGGGTCTTAAAGACTTAAAGGTGAATAAATGTCCATATAGCTAAGAAGCAAGCCCACATGGAAGAAGCACAACAGCCTGTGTCAAAGGGATCCAGTATCAAGCATCAAAGACCTAAAAATTATATCATGATAAATAAGGGCTAGTTCAGATTGGGGACCCAAAGCCTATCAATAAGTGAAGTAACATCCTCTTACAGAGGGGTTGCAACAAGGAGATGAGTCAATCTAGGTACAGTGTAGTAGCAACGAAATGTGCAACTTTTCTCTGTTTCTCAAATGCTTCCTCCCACTGACTATCATTATCCCAATTCTCCCAGACAGATTCAGATAGGCCAGGGGATATACATTGGAGTAAAAAATGTGGGAATTTAGGATATATAGCCAATTGAGATTAGTGGAGAATGGTGACACTGGGAGGGTGGAGGGATGGTGGAGTTGAAAGGGGGTACAAATTTCTGGGATCTACATGTGACCTCCTCTCTGGGGTGCAGAAACAATGGGCGGTGAGTGAAGTGACACATTGGACAGTGTATGATATAAAGAGGTAACAACAATTTGTAAATTATTGGGAGTTCATGAGGGAGGAGAAGGGGGAGTGAATATGGGAAGTTAGAATTTAGAAAAAATAAAAAACTAGAGGAAAGAGGAAAAGAGGAACTTATGCTGGAGGGGTTCAAGTAGAAAATGTTCGTAGATGAATGTGGCAACATGTGTGCAAGTATGCTTAATATGAATGATTTATTGAATGTTGTAAGAGCCCCCAATAAAATCTATATTTAAAAAAATGTTCCATTTGATATACAGTGAAATC